>DWGR01004349.1:0-11217 GCA_018247715.1 Heliconius burneyi
CACCATACGTCACTTAAGCAATGTGAAACTCGAATAGAGCTGTTAATGTGTAAACTAATTTAGTTTTAAAATATTACGCGCGGTGTTAAATAAATAAATATGTATGTCTGTATGTTACACTAATGGCAGCGTGTGGGGCATATCTCACGGACAGTAATTAGTAATATTTTTTTTATGTTCACACTGTATTCTGCACATAGCATAGATAGGCAGAGGGAACCTGGGAACCTAGTATTAAGATACTTCCAATCCCTACTACCCGCTGAATTCGCGGAACTCAATGTTGCGCTTTGCTTTCGTAACCAGAGTTCATTCATTATTTTTTCGATTTCATTTCCTCGATGGAATCGAACACACAAACGTCGTTTTGACGTTTGCCTACTTATGACACTGCGCCACCACGGTTTTGTGGCGTATTGAGTAAAAATATTTTCTTATATAATATATCTTTAAATTGTAAGATTGAAAATATCTAATACAATATTTTAACACTCTTATCTATTATCAAGTCTGGTGCTGATTTCACTATCAAAGTTTTTTTTTAATTTATTATCATTAATTTCATTCCGTCCCGAGGCCGTTTGGCTTCAAGGCGTCTTGCCTGTAAGAATGAGAATTCGAAAAGACACGGCGTTAAGTCGACGTAATACAACTATGTAAAAACATAAGAATGCTATACTCGTATGAAATAAACAAAATTCTTGAGGCCGGCAAGCGAGGTGTTGAGTTCTGGCACTCAACACGCAATGCCTCCAGAATTTGGCAGAAAGTGGGAGTGTTAGATTAGGTTCCCTCTGGTTGCCCTGCTGCGTGCGGGATACAACGCAGCGTGAAGCTGATATACAGCGTGAAGCTTAAGGCCGTCGTGGCTTAGGGGCACAAACATAGAATGGCTATACGTTAGATTTCTACTCAGTGAAATGAAATATGTTACTTTTTTATTTCCTCGCTGTGGTATCGAAGCAAAGCATAGCATTGAGTTCCACCACTCGCCACCTAATTCCTTAAAAAATCAACAAAAAAAAAGAAGATCGGCACTTCCGTTCTTAATGGAAAACGAAGTGTCTTAACACTGGGTTCCCAGGTCCCCTCTGCCCTAACAGGTGCTATACAGCGTGAAGCTAACAAAAATAAAAGCAAAATACACACAAACTTGTAGATAGAGCTATTAAAGTATTCCGCTTTAGTTTCAAAATACGGCGCATTAAGTGAACAAATATTTCAACGTATAAAAACAGAGAGCGCACCGTCTCTCACATTTGGCATGCACTCATTAATCTGTTCTGATCCGGTGGATTATGTAAAAAATAGTTTTTTTTATTTAAATAAATAAATTTGCTATAGATTTTGTTATTTTTGATTTTGATATAAAATTTGTTCATAAAATTTTATGTTATTCGAGGCTATCGTACTGGGAGAACACAAGGGTGTCCGACGGTTCAAAACTTGACGGTTATGGGTTCGATTCACATATTAGAATGAAATATTTAAACACCAAATGGATGGATTGGATGGAAAGTGTAATATGAAAGTCTCCTAATAGGCGGCGGCTAGAGAGGCGGAACTCAACGCCGCGCTTAGCCTTAATACCAGACTAAGAAAATCTGAAATATCACTTACTAAAGTGAGATTCGAACTCACAAACCTGTAACGGCCTCAAATTTAAAATGAATATGAAAAGTAATAAATTTCACCAAGAAAATGCCTAATTACATATTTAAAAGCTTTCTAAACAAAATGGTAATAAAGTATAGAGGCACCTACATTCAAACCTATAAATCCGCCTACATTTCACTAACGTGGGGTGTCGCGATTCGTTTAACGCACTGGTAAATAAATCAGAGTTTGTCTCCGTTAAGTTTTTGTCACGCTATGTTTGTTGCAGGGAAAATTCTGTTTACTAAAAGTGTATTTAATATATATTGTATCTGGAGGAATCGATTAAAATTGAACTAATTATATTAATTAGGTACTTGTTTTTAACTATGGGTTTGTGCATATTATTTTTGGGAATCTAGTGTTAAGACACTTCGTTCTCCACTTTCTGCCGACTTCTTTAAACATTTTAGTGACGGAACTCAATACTGTGCTTTATCTTGTTGCCAGATGAAGTGAAAATATTTTATTGCTTCGAGTGGGAATCGAATCCACAAACGTCACGTTTACTTTCTTGTGCACCTGCGCCACAACAAACTTATGAATGGTCTGATGGAAATATTTAAGAATTGTGTATAATACATGAAGTATTCTTTCCCATGCCTTCGTTCGTACTCTTCTCTCTTCACTTTTTCTTCTTTCTGATAAATTGACTTGACCAGAACTCAATTCTTGAGATTTACGTGTTCAACTAAACAACATTTATACTGTTTAGTATTAATATAGATTTTCAGTTCCCAAGGTAGTTCTGGTGGTTGTGGTGGATGGTTCTGAATATTCACAAGTCGTAAGAAAGGAAGATAATTTATTTGCCTTCGAAAAACTTAAAATATTTGCTTGACTTCTACTATTTCTATCAATAAAGACATAATATTTTAAGAAGTTTAGTAACCTTTACGAGTAAAAACTTGTATATTCCATATTCAGTATGACGTGTCGAGACTTACGAAGCGCCACCGCTGCCTTCATCCACAATGCTTATTCAGATCAGATGCGTGCGTGTATTTCTTGCATGAATCTTCTTTTGCAAATTTACATATATAGCTATAATATTCACATTTTTCTCAACTTTTGAGAATATTAAGTTAGAATTGTAGCTGCAGAGATCTGCCGCCACCAATAAAATTTTTAAAGTAATATATAAGAAAAAAGTTTGGGAACCGCTGGTATACATTACTTACTTACTTATACTTAAATTATTTATAAGGTTAACTGATTTTCAATATATATTGAATTTACATTGTCTTCTAACTAATCAAAATAAGTAACCTATGGAGTAGAGGCGTAAAGAAAGGATTGCGTTGAATAAGAGGCCTGGAAGAGGTACCAGTAAAAAACCTCTTATATGATATATCATATTTCTAGACCTCAACAACTGTAGAAACCACTTCTGTTAAATTCAAGAGGCATTGTGTGTTGAAGGGCAGAACTCAACATCTTTGCATCGATACCAGAGCGAAAAAATGAAAATATTAGTCATTTCTTTTCCTCGTATGGCAATCGAACCCACAACTTGTTGCGTATACAGTTACACGCTTGTGCCTTTGTGCCACGACTGATCTAAAAAAAATGTTTCATATCCTATGATACCTGTTGCTATGAAAAATAAATAAAATTTCAACAAAAAACCGACTTCTAACAACGAACTTAAAAATAACAAAATAATTTTACGAAGATTTTATAATTTTGATTTTCTCTTACATTGTCAAAATGGACCAAAAAAATGAATGGGGGTAAACGGGAAGCACTACTTTTTAAATAAAAAAAGCATCAAAATCCAGTCAAAAGTTATGAAAACAAATATAAAAAGATAAAAAAAGAAAAAATACAGTCGACTTAACCTCCTTCTTACAGAAGTCGGTTAAAATATTACCAAAGCTCAATACAAACCAGTCCAAAATACCTATAAACAATTACAGCACTAAAGTAACGGAAATGCTCATAAATCTAGAATATAGCGTGAGACGCCTTGAGCCCTAACATCTTATTTAAACTAAATAGGCTCGCATTAATAACCACCTACTGGCTTCGATTATTGTAAATACTACTCTATTGTTGTGGCATTAGAGTTAATATTAAAACAGAAATATTTCCAGCACGTAGGTGGCTAAGATAGAGGTGAAAATATTGGTTTTGCCGACACATAGAATTTAACTGGAATTAGAATTTAAATAATTACTAGTTTTCTTATATAGATTAACTTAATTCATTTAGTGAGACGGTCTTGGTGCAGTGACAAGCATGCGACTGTAAGGGAAAGATTGTGGGTTCGATTTCCACTAGAGTCAATTTTTTATGTTTTAATTTCCTCGTGCTGTAACGTGGTAAAGCGTATTATAGAGTTCCGATCCCTCGAGAATTCAGTGAAAAGTGGGGAACTTAGCTTAACGCTGAATTTCGCACATTGCAGCGTAGGCAGAGGGAACCCGGGAACCTAATAATAAAACAACATAATAGTAAAAAATATATCCAATGTTCCATTCCAAATTAGTAGAAATAAATGGAAAAACATCGTTTAAATATTAATTAGTGAAAGGAAGTTTGAGAGAGAAGAGAATTTATTATACCATTAATACTCTGTTACGAGAAGATTTATACAGAACTGGTATGTCGTGACTTTGCTCTAATGTAATTACTATTTTTTTTATATGGACTGCATAATTGATGCTGATAGTTATAAATTTATTTCGTCACGTTGGTAGTTTCAAGTTTCAAAGCGCGGCGTTGAGTTCCGCCATATAAATCTTTTTGTATTCTGTTTTTTTTGCCTATATGTTACTGCTATGAGTATCAAGTATCATATAAGCTGAACTTAAAATATTTTGGCAGGCTTCAATTTATTTTAATGCCAAACAAAATTATCGTGTTGTTTTTAGTCAGCCAGTAGCCAATCAGTCGTGGCGCAGAAGCAAAAGGGTGCAACTGTAAACGAGACAGGTTGTGAGTTTGATTCCCATTGGACGAGGTGAAACATTTAATATTTTTATTCTATCTCTCGCTCTGGTAACGAGATCTCTCTCTGACTTTCTCTACTAAACACGCTATGTCTCTAGGAGGGTCTAAAAGCTTTTTAGTGCTACGTCGCCAAGTTATGTCTCATAATGTCTGGTGTACAGCGTGAACCTTAAAAAAAAGATAAAAGATTATTTACTCAATACTTTTTATTATATAGCTACCTTTCCCAAAAATTTTAAACCTCGTTCATTAAAGGCAACGTCCAGACGGCCATTATGGTTAAGTAAATAAGCTTATAAATAAAATATCTATTTACAGCATCCCGACGTGATCAAACACTTATCTAAAGTGACTGAGCGATCAATATACATTTGAATCGCTGTATAAATTTGCAAAAATATCCTTGTGTAAGCTCTGGGAGGCCTCGATAGTACGGGTGTGGGATATACGAATGTTTAACGATGGATGCGGTATTTGAATAAAAAATATTTAAAAATTAACAGTTTTTATTGAACAAAATTGAATTGAATTATGCGCAATTTTTGGTTAATTTCTTACTTGACGACCAGATTATAGTTATATCTTCAAACACAAGGAAACAAACAACATGGTGGTATTCGACCTCGCGATTTATCTTATCAAAACAAAAACATGCAAAAATACATTCTCAGGAGTGGAATTAGAATCCATAACCATTGGCAATTGCGCTTATAGTCAAACACTCTGCTGCTGCGTCACTATCTCAGTAATGTATTTTTTGCAAAAAAGTAATTACGACAGTGCCTCTGAATTTTTTAATTTCACTCTGCTACATAAGAACCATTCACATATTTTTTTAATATAATAAAGAGTAAAAAGGACGGCTAAGTGCGAGTCGGATTCGCACAACGTGGCAAACTTAAGTATTTTTTTTCATGGAAAAAACATGGTAAACGAGCGTACGGGTCACTGATAGTAAGTGATCACCGCCGCCCACGACAACGCGTAACACCAGAGGAGCTACTGGTGCGTTGCCAGCTTTTGAGGTAGTTGGGCGCCGGAACCCGGCATTACCTAATGCGAAACGCAGTTGCATAAAGCCACTACTTCACGCCGGTTTTAAATGCCGGGGGTGGTAATGATCCGGTCGAGTCTGCCCATGCGTGTCACCATTGCTGGCAACGTGATTCTCCCACTTGTACTTTAGTCGCCTCTTACGACACCACCAGTAGCAGGGTGATCCTATTCTAAGCCGGGAACACACGGCTAAACAAACACACTGGACATAAGCACTCCTTTTGTCAGCAAAGAACTACTAATATGTGTTTGTAATGTTTTCTTCTACGAAATACCTATATATTTTTAAATTTCGCACTTTTTCCTTTATATATGCTATAAGTTTTGCTGCGTAACAAATTTCAAGATTCTGAGATTACGAGAAGAACCCTGTAGGTATTGATTCCCTTGGAAGTTTTTTAAAAATTTGCGGCATAAGCATAGAGCATAAGCGAAAAAAAAAATAATACCTCATTCACAATTTATTACTAAATGTTCTAAAATACCAAGATCAACAGCAGAGCGACAAACGTTTCGTCGAGGGTAGCTATTTGCATAAGATCTTAAAACAGCAATTGACTGATCTCGACACCTTACTTAGAGAAAATATTGAAATTCTGATGCAGTAAATGAAATATATACGTAATAAGGTTCCGTTGTGGTTATCCGTTATGTTATCATGTACAAGGGTTCGATTCCTACTCAAAAGAATAAATTATTTTACTGAAATTAATCAGAAGACGGTACACGGAGTGTCTTACGACCTTCATACTGCCTACCTTGCTTTACACTGTATACGGGATACAGTGTAGTGTGTGTATATATATATATATTTATAAATTGTATATATATATATATATATATATATATATATATATATATATATACATTATTAAGAAATAATTTTCATCAAAAACGTATAATGTTATATTCTTATAATAAATATTTAAAAAAATCAGCTTCACGCTGTATCCCGCACACGGCAGGGTAGGCAGAGGTAACTTAGTGTTAAGACACTCCATTCCCGAATTCTGGAGGCATTGCGTATTGAGTGGCAGAACTGAACGACGCACTTTGCCTCGACACCAGAGCGAAGAAATGGAAATATAAACGTAAATAAATATTTCACTTCCTCGAGTGGGGATCGAACCCACAACCGTCGTGTTACAATAACACCCTTGTGCCGCTCCGCCACAATGGCCTAGTACGTATTCTTATAATACATTTTCTTTTAAGCTATTGGCATATCATTTATCAAGATTATTATCAGCAAGAGCAAAAACAGTGCGTAACTAATGATGCGGAGTACTCTAGATCTGGTTAAAGACTAACATGAGCTTACGATTCATATTTAAGATATTTATTAACTTTCAGTTAATTAAGAACTTATTATTGAAGATAATTAATTATAGAAACAATTAATTGAAGGAGCCATCGTGGTGAGTGAGTTCGATTCCCATTCAGGGATTGGAATTATTCCATACACTCGCTCAACACGCAATGGCACAAAAAATTGTTCGGAAAGTGTAGAGCGAAATGTTTTAACACTAGCTTTCTCCGCCTACCCTTGAAAAGCAGAGTTTAGCGAAAAAATTAGGCCGTTATAAATACCTACTGTAAATATAACTTCTATGACTAAAATCATGACTGGTATAGCACTTTAAAATCTAACGATATTCTAAAATGTATATTGCCAAAATAAGGGAAGTTCGCGTGAGGTTCACCCTAATAGGACAAACACGCTTAACCCAAATGCATTTAGATGAAAATACTAGTCCTTCCTTATCCAATAACCAAACTCATGATATAATTTCAAAAACAGATATAATGTAATGTAATATATCCTATAGGCCGTCATGGCGCAGCGGCACAAGGTGTGACTGTAACGCAGCGGTTGTGGGTTCGATTCCCACTCAAGGAAGTCAAATATTTATTTACGTTTATATTTCTATTTCTTCGCTGTGGTGTTGAGGCAAAGCGCGGCGTTGAGTTCCGCCACTCAACACACAATGCCTCCAGAAATCGGCAGAAAATGGGGAACGGAGTCTTTAACACTATGTTCCCTCTGTCTTCCTTGCCGTGTGCGAGATAAAGCGTGAAGCTGAATAAATAAAAGAATAATAATATATTAAAAAGTAATGGTAGATAAAGTGGACTGCAACTTAAAAAATATTATCTTAAATTCACGATTCTTATATGACAACACGTCTGTATATAAGTCTGGTTTTAGATAGTATAAAGAGTAAGATCCACTCTGCACCTTGTGTCTAGACTCTCTGATCCGTACTTTCCGTTCAATTTTCCAGAAAACTCATTGCCGCGCTTTGTCCTGTTACTAGAACGAAGAAATGAAAAAAATCCAACCCCAACTGGAAATCGAACTCACATGTGTAGCTTACAATTAGACACCGTGCCGTTGCGGTAAGACAGCCTCGAAACATTACCAAGAATAATTATAAGTTTGCAGAAACTAATACGTCAATCTCATAATAGAACTACCATTGAGTAGAAGTCATTGATTTTAAGTCGCTGATTGGGTGTGATTAATGAGAGTGCTTCCATTCCAGATCCATTTACTTCAATAATTAAACTATACTAAGATTGAACGTGGTGCAGTTGGAAGTTATCTAACTGTACATTGATGGTTGTGGGTTCTAATCTCATCTCAGGTTGTATGTGCAGATAGATTTAATGTATAGATATTATGTTTTCAGTTTTCCGCCTGAACCTCAGATATCATAAGAGGAATAATCAATCATTGTAGATAAATAAAATTATGTTAAATGGAAAGACATGGCTAAATTAAATAAGCAACGTAAAATATATATATATATATATTATTTACAAATATTTTTAAATATAATAGATAGGCTTCTCTTCAACCAGATCAATTATTGGGTTCCATTTCCGAAAATTATATACAATTAGATGTCTACCCAAGATATAAATGCTAATCCAAAACCCCCCAAATTACCCAAAAAAACACTTGCTCCATCGTGAAAATATTTCACACGGCATCGCGTTGGTCTGGCATGCCAAAACGCAGTCCCACGCGTATATGCTCTGGTAAAAACCGTTTATCAGACCGCGGCGGTCGACGCTACGTTTTTTCTTTCTTTCTCGGCCAAGTGCCATCGATACATGGATATGTACCATTGTTCTGGTGTCATTGTTGTGACTTCGAACGTTCTACAATGGTTTTGGGATACGGAATGTTGTAATTAAAATGCAAAGTATGTATCTATGTATGTATGTATGTATCTTTTTGAAAAGGGTTCACGCTGCATCCCGCACGATAGGTAAAGGAAACCTGGTGTTAAGATATTCCATTTCTTATATCTCGCCTAATTGTAGAGATATTGCGTGTTGAATAGCGCAAGTCAACGCCGCGCTTTGCCTAGCTAGCAGCTAGACAAAGCTAGTAAAAAAATAATTTATTTCGCCGAAAGGGAATCGAACGTTCAACCGTCGCGTTTACAGCTACACACTTATGCCACGATGGTCCAAATAATTTAGAACATTTATACCACAAAAAGGATACATCTAACTTAACATAAACCGTTGCATTTTTAAAAATAAAATTGAAACTAAATGTGGTTGACATCCTTTTGGTTGCATTATTCAACTGAATATCCGAGTTGCTCCGTTTACGATCACGACGCGACGAATGCGTTTTGACATTTTCAATCCAACTCCTCTTTCCTCTTTTGTGGAGATCCTTATGTAAAAGCATAATGTAAAATATTGTGATATAAGTTATTTCACTCTTTTTCACTTATGACAGTGTAAAGAATGGAAATCTAGAGTTAAAAAGTTTAGACAGCTATTTGGAACGGAGTGCCGTTTACCAGATTTTCTTCATCCACCAGTTTGTTTGTCTACCAAAACGGTAAAACAATAATCTAAATATTCAACTAACTGGCTCAGTATGACGGCGTGGGCTTTGACGATAGGTTTTATATATCTAGATCTATCTATCTGTTTGTCCGTATGAGGCTGTCGTGGCGCAGAGGCACAAGGTGTGACTGTAACGCAATGGTTGTGGGTTCGACTTTCACTTGAGGAAACGAAATATTTACTTAAATTTATATTTCCCTTTCCTCGCTCTATTATCAAGGCAAAAATGCGGTATTGAGTTCCACCACTCAACACGCAATGCCTTTAGAATTCTGTGGCAAGTGGGGAACGGAGTGTCTTAACACTGTTCCCTCTACCTACTCTGCTGTGTACGAGATACAGCGTGAAGCTGATTTGATTTTGTACATCCAATTGCAGCCGTCATCACTACATACTGTATATAACCCAGTATTAAGACACCCCGTTCCCCAATTTTAGGAGGCATTTTATGTGGAGTGGCAGAACTCAGCCAAGCTTTTGTCCTGGTACCAGAGCGAAGTAATGGAAATTTTAATAAATAATGATTAATTCTCTCGACCGATAATAAAACTTACAACCGTCGCGTTACAGTCACATATTTGTGCCTCTGAGCCATGACGGCATCGCTATCTTATATAGATATTTACAAAAAAGAAATAACCTACAGAACTTTTGTAGCTTATATACTAATAGTGTCTTTTTTATTTCATTATTCTCCGACCGTGTACGAGGCGAGGACAATGAAGTCTGGTCGTAACGAATATGTTGATTTACAAAATCGCATGTATGCCGCCGGTCAGATTTATAATAAAAGGGGATCCGTTTACAAAGTATCGTTCCGACATCGATCTCATATTAAATGTTCTATAACTCAGCTTCACTAACTTAAGTTTATAGACTAGTAACTACGTTAAGAAACTTTCTCACGCACAATTCTCTATTGTCATCTTCTTTAATATGGTAATGATATTTCTTCACTGTAACAGTTACTTTAGAAGGAAATAATATTTTTAACTGTTATTTTGTTGTTATACAGTATAGATATTACACAATTACAAACCAATCAAAATACCAAATCCAATAATTCATTACCGAAGTGGAACATGAACCCCCAATCATCAATCACGACCTGAGAGAGGCCAGTCGTGGCGTAGGAGCACCAATTCATTGTAGACGCGACAGGTCGTGGCTTCGATTTTCACTCAAGGAAATTAAATATTTAACATTTCCATTTCCTTCGCTGAGATGTCGATGCAAAGCACGGCCTTAAGCACTGGCACTCAACACGTAAAAAAAATCCACACAATCGTATCGTACGAATGAAAACAGAAATAATACCATGATTTACATCACACAGTAATGATGATATGGGACTTTATGTGTATTTTGTAGGCGCGAATGTTCCTTGGATCATATTTATGGTTTCCATAACCTTTTGTTTTGTGAATGCCGAGTTATGTGAATATACGCGATGGAGCTGGTTAGATCTAAATTGGCTAAGCAATAATCCTGCTGGCTCTTTCGATAGGATGTGCGAATAAAGACTTGTGGTGGTGGTAAGAAATGATTTTGTTTTAAGAAAGCTTGAAAATTATTTAAAAATTATATGTATTTGTGTTGGTGGGGTGTATAATGCGATGGTCATGGGTTCATGGTCCAATTGGTTGATGAATTGTGGTCATCTCCCCTCATTAA
>DWGR01004350.1:0-11217 GCA_018247715.1 Heliconius burneyi
AAGTCTGGAGGCATTGCGTGTTAAGTAGCAGAACTCAACACCGCGCTTTGCCTCGACACCAGAGCGAAGAAATGGAAATATAAACGTAAATAAATATTTCACTTCTTCGAGTGGAGATCGAACTTAGAACCAGTCGATTTTGCAGCGCACGAAGTCACACCCTTATGCCGCTGCGCCACGACGGCCTCTATTTTATCTCTATCTCTATATATAATAAAACAGTAAAAATATTTTGTCTGTACATTAAAATATTTTTGACTGAAATGAAAAGCGGGATATTTTTTTTTTGATTTCTTGTCTGTCTGTATGAATAGTCACGCACATCTCTGAAAATACTGAACTGATTAACTTCTAACTTTTACCAATTGCATTGTTTTAATTCAACGTAACATCTTAAGTTTGTTTCATCAAAATCGGCTTATTAAAAAAAAGTTATCGTCGTTTGAATGAACTCAAGGCATTAGTTTGCTAATCGTCGCGTCACAGTTACACAAGGGTGTAACTGTGACGCGACGGTTGTGGATTCGATACCCACTCGAGGAAGTAAAATATTTATTTATGTTTATATTTTCATTTCTTCACTTCTGTAAAGGCAAAGCGCGGCGTTGAGTTTTGCCACTTAACACGCAATGCCTCCAGAATTCGGCAGAAAGTGGGGAACGGAGTGCCTTAACACTAGGTTCGCGGTGCGGTGTGTGGGATACAGCGTGAAGCTGATTTAACTTATGATTTTTTAGTCTTCTCCTTTTGTGTAATATTGTCACTTTTTTACCGTACATTATCTTTCGTATGTTTTCCATTCAACATGACATTGGCGAAGTGACTGGACTGGCACGCTCAGAACGACATAAATAAAGAACAACAACAACAATCATGTAGTTCAAGCGGGCGAAGCCGTTGGCAGGCCGCTAGTAATTTATTAATAAATAAAAGGTAAATACCTAATTTGCCTAAAAAATCTAAATATTTATATTGCATTTTTTTATTATACAATGTTTCAAATTACGGTGCGCCGGTGAAACAATATTTTTTTTATTAAAAACTTTTCATTGAATATATATATATTTTTAAATTTAAATTAATATATACTCGTATATTTTTATAAGATCTAAATATTTGTATTGTATTTTTTATTATACAATGTTTCAAATAATGTCGCGCCGGTGAAACAATATTAATTTTTTATTAATAACTTTCCATTTTATATAATTTTTATATAAAAATTTTAATTAATATATGTAGATTTTTATAAAAATAGGCCCCATTTGATGCAATACACATATTCCAACGCTTCTTCCAATCTTCGAAACATGTTTTATAAGCACTTTCCGGGATTTTCTTTAGCTCTCGCGTCGAATTCTCTTTTATGTCTTCAATTGACTCATAACGGTGTACTCGGAGTGGCAATTTGAGTTTAGGGAACAGGAAAAGTCGGCCGGAGCTAGGTTTGGTGAGTACGGTGGTTGATCGATGGTATTAATCGAATTTTTCGTCTTAAATTCGGTCACAATGAGAGCTTGATGTGATGGTGCATTATCGCCAAGTCTGCCAGCGACCTTGCTCATGTCCAAAATGTCAACCAAAATCAAACGACCCGACTCTCGAGAGATGTTAAGGTCTTGTGCTAACTCTCTAACACTGGTATGACGATTTTCGAGCACAGTTTTCTTCACAATTTCAATATTTTCATCGGTTAAAGTTCGTCCGGGACGAGGCAAATCTTGAAGGCCGTTTTTGAACGCTTTATACCAATCATAAACTTGTGTTTTTGATAAAATTAATCCCAACATTTTCAACGTTTCCGTACACGAAATTTTGTTTGTAACACAAAATTTTATGCAAACTCTTTGTTCAATTATTGGATTCATTATAAAATCGCCGCGCACTACTGAGGTGTGTTTACTAAACTGAGTGCTGTCAACAAACTAGCTGCCAGATCTCGCTAAAAATTGGTATCAGAGGTCAAGACAGTGCTACCAACTTACAAAAAATATATATTTGAAAAATAGTTAACGCGTGACTTTTAAATTGGAATTTCCGAATACCTTATCGTCACAATGTATTTTTATGACAAGAATATTTTGATCTTAGTTGTTAAGTGTAAGTAAATTATTGAGCATACAGTAGTCAGTTGAATCGAAATGCTGACGTAAACTGAATTGCTTTGATTTTTTTTGTTAAGACTCGTCCTAGACGTCTTCAGGGATAGACAAAGCTAAAAGCATGTTCGAAAAAAAATGTTTAGAGTCTTATTAAATCTAATTACATCTATACAGAACAGCAAATTTCTAATTTACACTAACATTGTTTCTGAAAGTCAACTCTTTTAATCTGTGTTCTTTTAATAACACAGATTGTTGAAATTTTGATTTTCTCATTATTAAAAAAAACTTAACTTCACGCTTTATCCCTAGCGGGGTAGTCAGAGAAAACGAAGCGCCAAATGCCTTGTCCACTGTCATCAACTTCTTGATACATGCTCTCCGGGGGGTCCACATGCTTTTTACGTGACCTTCCTCCAGTATCTTTGATACTGTGTTTTCGGAGGTCAACCGAGGTCTCCCCCTACCTCTCTTCCCTCTCTGCCAAAAGAGTGCATGAATTATTTATATACTTTTAATATATATATATATATAATAATATTAATTATTCCACTCTTTGAAATAAAAACTCAAGCTAGGTTTCTGCAATAAATACAGAAAACAACATTAGAAGGTTTTACTCCAGGTGATTTGTTAGTTTAATTCTTATTTTTATAACAAATTAATATTTTACATTTTTTTATGGTAAAAGCATGGCAAACGAGCGTACGGGTCACCTGATAGTAAGTGATCACCGCCGCCCACGACACCGCGTAACACCAGAGGAGCTACTGGTGCGTTGCCAGTTTTTGGGGTGGCTGGGCCCCGGAGCCCGGCATTACCTAATGTGAAACGCAGTGGCATAAAGCCACTACTTCACGCCGGTTTTAAATGCCAGGGGTGGTAATTATCCGGTCGAGTCTGCCCATACGTGTCGCCATTGCTGGCGGCGTGACTCTCCCACTCTTACTGTAGTCGCCTCTTACGACACTACCAGTACCAGGGTGATCCTATTCTAAGCCGGGAACACACGGCTAAGCCGGTTGTAATTTTACATTACAACTGACATTGCAGACATTGGGAGCACGACATATTCAAATTTAAGAAAAATGTCGCTTCGAGTAAATGAGGATCGTTATTTTTCTTATATATATATAACATTAAGCCTTAAATTGTGTCACAATAGGCCAAGATAATATGATTAATATCGCGTGACTCAGCTCCTCCCTCGCATCCTCTTGATTGCAATGGAATTACTTGTCAAAGCGTTATGAATATAGTATGGCCCATTAAAAGCTACTCAAATATTAATCGTTATTGTTTGGAGCAACAGCTCATGTTTAATAAATTACTACTCATATCTTGAAATTCATAGTTGTTTTCTTACCTTCATCCCGCTGTATCCCGCACACAGCAGGGTAAAAAGGTAAAACCTAGTGGTAAGATACTCAGTTTCCTATTTTCCACCGAATGCTGGAGTTATGGGTGTTGAGTGGCGGAACTTAACACCGCGTTTTGCTGTCAAAAGCAGAGCAAAGGAATGAAAATTCTACCCCTGCGCCACGAGTGGTCTCTGGTTATTGTATTTAAGTATTAAATGAAAAAACAAATACACCTAGTATTGATGCTGATTTGATATTACATACATAGAAATACCAATATCATACACACTAATAACATTGCTTGTTTATGCAATGTCAGCCTCTAGGGAATGTAATAATAATATTGGTATAATTAATGTTCACATATTGCCAAAAGAACTTCATAAATCTGCAAGCAATGGTTTATCAAAACCCTGACCTATTTTCAATATTTATTTCTCCGATACATAACATCTACGCTTTATATTCAGCGGTGTAGTCAGAGAGAGCGAACCGCGAAACAAAACGAGCCCTGACCTCTTTCGCTTTGTCCATTTTCAGCAAATCTTTCGTACGTGTCCTCTGGGAAGTTCGCTTGCTTAGGCCAGTCCGTCTAAAATTAATGACATTAATATGTAAGATGAAGTCCAGTCGTGCCGCAGGGGCACAAGTGTGGGACTGTAAGCGGGACTAGCTGTGGGTTCAATCCTCACTCGAGGAAATGAAATATTTATTTAAATTTATATTTTCATTTCTTCGTTCTGGTGACGCGGTAAAGCGCGGCGTTGAGTTCCGCTACTCAACTAAACATGCCAAGAGGATTAAGCGGAAAGTGAACTGCGCCTTGAGAATTTTTCTTATTATATTATACATTGACTAATAAATTCTTAAAATTTTGTATTAATCTCATATTAAATACGACGTCTATTAATCTCGTATATCTCTCAACAGTAACAACCTAAAATGTACGTGACTGAGAGTAAATTTCCCCAAAAAAGTAATTTTCCTTCCTATTTCTCAATACGTTTTATTTATAAGCTTGTTATTGTGCTCAAACAGGAAAAAATAACAGAGATATTTTGCAAGCAAAGTTATAAATTTACTGTCGCCAAAAGTTATAGTTGCCATTCCCAATGCTATAATACTGTTGTTCAGTTTTATGTTTTCTCTTTATACTTGTTAGCTGTGACGATTTTTCTGTATTTGTGAATTTGGGCCCAAGTTCGGCCTCATATGGAGTACTGTTCTCATCTCTGGGCTGGTGCACCCCAGTATCAGCTTGACCCATTTGATCGCATACAACGTAGAGCCGTTCGAATCATTAGGGATCCAATGAGCTTTGAAAGGCTTGACACTTTGGCTTTGCGTAGAGATGTTTCCTCGCTGTGCGTTCTCTATCGCATTTATCACGAGGAGTGTTCTGAAGAACTGTTTGATTTATTTCCTGTCGCCGAATTTTCTAACCGCACGGTACGTCGTAAACTTAAATATCATCCACACCACCTGGATATGTGGTACTCCACTACTGAGCCGTTTCGTAGGAATTTCCTTTCACGGGCCACAGAATTGTGGAATGGCCTACTCGCGGCAGTGTTTCCAGGTCGATATGATATGGGTACCTTCGAAAAGCGCGTATAATACATTGAAGGTTAAATGTTGAATATTTTGTAAGCTACACGCTCTACCTCGGGTAACAGAATATACTACTTAATAGTTAACCCTAGAAGCCTAATCTACCTACCTTACCTTCGTGGCGTGGACTCTTATGTTTAGGCTTTGTGTAACTTTTAACTAGGTGTGTGTGATTTTATTTTTCCTTATTTTTCGTATATTTTATGCCATTTTTCGGCATTGATTCAGGTAAAATATATCAAGGCTGAAAGGTTACGCAAAGACAACGCATTTTCGGACGATTCACGTTCCTAAATTGAGGATATGCTTATCTACGACGTTATATTATCGACGACGTTGAAAACGAAGACGAAAATGATTGTATGATTGAAAACGTTTCGTCTTTACAGGAATCTGGTACGTCTCAAGTTGACCCGGGGCTTTTCGCTAAACCATCCACCATCAACCACTATCTATACGTATTATGTTCACCACAAACCAACTCGGGGTCAATTTATCGTGTTTGTATCTTCGAGGTAAAAATGGACTTATTTGGTTAACTGTTGAATCTCAAGCGTTTCACAGAACTGCAGTTTTGAATGTAGAAAGCACTTCTGGAGGTCCAGCTAGCATATTCCAAAATATTATAATACCGGAACAATTTCTTATTATATTAACAGCAGATGAAACTTTATTTCAAATTGTGTAATGGATTAATGTTAAAAGATATAATATCGTTAAACCTACTGATTCATATAATGAAAACCGAGAAGAAAAACTCGAGCAAAAGACGTAAAAATACTTGGCCTCTTGCTGGAGGAAAAAAAAGAAAACGTCAAAATTAGTGTGTTATAAATGTAAAATTCTGTGTGCCGAGCACAAGGTTGATAAGTGTCTGGATCGCTCTTAAAGATTTCCTAGTCTCTTAGTCTTGATTAATTTTAATTATTAATTACTTAACGTTAAAAAAAGATTATTTTTTTAAAAAAGAGATTTTATGCACATGTTTCTTTTTGTGCTAATAAATAATTGTTATTATAGCTACTTCAGAACAGTGTTGTTTTATTGTTAGTTTATACTCTAAATTTAAATTTCCACTAAACAATATTCCTAAAATAACGCTACTTTTGCATACAAAGTGTAATTTATATGTGTACCCATCTGATACGTATAATAAGGCTTTGTATAAGTTTCAGATAGATTACGCTTCTAGGGATAAATAACTAAATCAACAATCTTTGAGGAATTATTTTCATTTCCAATGTAAGTGTGGCGTTAGTTGGTTCTAATTGTGTTTTGTTATAATGTGTTTTGAATTCAGACAGAAAGCACAGAACAGGTCTTGACACTAGGTTCCCTTTCATTACCCTGAAACTTGAGGGATATAGCACGAAGCCAAAATAAAATGAAAATAACCATAATATTACACCAAGAGTTTAAAATGGTTTCGTTACAAATTATTTTGAGCCATTGCAAATATATATTAGAATTCAATGTTAAATTCAGTTTTAAAAAGACGTGTAGTTCAAGAGTAGCCGCGGTCACTTGTTTGTAGTGAAATTACTTAAGACAATAGACATCATATCAAATATCTACAATATATTTTTTTCTAAAAGCCCATAACAAAAATTAATAAAATACAAATACCTGAATATAATATTAAAAAAAATCTTACATACGACCAAAGAAACAAATGCTGTTCAATATGAAAAGTGATTTTTTTAAGGAAACAACAAATGCTTCCCTCGGGATACGAATTTGGTGTTTTTTGCCGATAGCATGACCAGGCGATTCCAATTTCTTATTCATCGTTTCAAAAACATTGATTATTGAAAATTATCACGACTACTGAGTAAAGTGAATATTATTTAATTTAAAAGTATGTATATAATTATTAAGATTATATTGAATGATTGGATTAATAGGAAGGCCAGTACCTATTTATGTAATGAGAGGACAGACAGACAGAGTGTGATTGCACACGCAATGGTTTGCGGTTTCGATCCCCATTCGGGGGTGTGAATTATTTTTATTTTCCTGTGAAGTTCATCACTCCACACGCAGTGTCTTTACAATCAGTCAGAAAGTATGGATAGGAGTGCCTTAACACTTATTTTATACGCCTACTCTATTTTTCACACTATAAAGGATAAAGGTAATAAATTAAAAACCTAATCTAAATAAAATCTTGAAATAGCAACTAAATAATACTATAAAACAAACATACTACTTAGTATAATCTAGCCCTGTATTACTATCCTTTAACTTCTGACTAACGGCAACTCATAATAGAATTTCATATCAATGAAATCAGCCTATTTGGGTCCAATGGACATAGACCTTTCTCAGGGTGCGTCAGAGCTTCCGATACGCTGAAACCAACCATCCAGTAGGAGGCAACAACCTTCTTCAGGTCGTCGGTACATAGAGTTAGAGGGCACCCTACGCTACGCTTGCCGATCCGCGGTCTTCACACAAGGCTTTAAAGGCCGGCAACGCACCTGTAGCTCCTCTAGTGTTGCACGGGGTCGTGGGCGGCGGTGATCACTTACCTTCTGGTGACCCGAACGCTCATTTGCCTTGTCCTTATATCATAAAAAAAAACATTAAAAAAAAGGACTCGTCTGCTCCAACGGCCATCGGTCCTTCGACAGAGGTATCCAGCCTATTGCCATTTCAACGCACTAATTCTGCGAACGATGTCTGTAACTCCGGTTCTTTTCCGGATAACCTCATTTCTGATTTTATCCTTCAAAGAGAATCCGAACATACCTCGCTCCATATCACGTTGGGTGACTTGAAATTTTGAATTTCATATAAAGAAACAAAATTATTTTATATATGTTGAAAAATTGATCTATGTCAATACCTCTCGATTCTCTTGAATTCAAGATTTGGAGAGCAAGTAGAGAACGAAGTGTATTAACATTTCTATAAAGTCGAGTTCAGTTCAGACCCAACAATGCCCTTTGTCTTGTTACCACGAGTAGAAAGAAATGAATTGAAGGCACGGCGTTGAGTTTCGCCACTCAACACGCAATGCCACTAGAATGTGGGGAACCAGAAAGTGTCTGTGAAATTCTGATCAATCTCACTCATTCAATCGAGTGGGAATCGAAACCAAAACCGCCTTGTTTTCAATGAGACGCTGTGCCAAGACGGCCTTAATGTATTTACATTAGATATATGTACAATATTACACAGGATCGCAGTAATTGTAAACGAGGCAGTCTGTGGGTTCGATTTTCACTCGATGCTCATATTTAAAATTTTCATTTTCTTGGCTCTGATGTCGAGGAATAGCACGACGTTAAGCTCCACCACTTAACACACAATCTCCAGAATTCGGTGGAAAATGTTTCTTGGATCCCTCTGCCTGTTACATTAATTACAAAGGTAAACGTCGTACCTGTTTATAACGAGATAAAAAAATTATTCTTCAAAGGTCGTTAAGGCAATTAGAAATATTGGAAAACAATTGACTTATCGAATATCGGTGGTTACAAACATTTTATATGAATGTCGAGATCAAAGGAATTATGCTATAATAAAATTTTATACGATATTTATTGGATATACGCATTTTATTATAAGATTATTTTGTGTTTTGTGTAACCTGCCAGCGGCTTCGCCCGCTTGAACTACATGACCATAACAAACATTTAATTAACAGAATTGACTGACGTCTGACAATCATAATGTGTTGATGTCAATGACTAATTTAATTTACTCGTTCGGATACAGCCTTAAATGTTAAATTATTGATTTGTGTAAGGATTAATAATATTCTTTGTAAAATAAATGTTATGATTGCATATTACAAAACATACCCAATAATCTAATATCGAAATCAAATTCAAAATAATTCATCGAAGAAATGAAATGAATATCGAATCGATTTTTTTTTTATTAAGAACCTCCTCCTTGTTTTGTAAGTAGGTTAAAAAAACAGATTAATCACAAACAAATACAGATTTATTGT
Source organism: Heliconius burneyi (assembly GCA_018247715.1). NCBI lineage: Eukaryota > Metazoa > Arthropoda > Insecta > Lepidoptera > Nymphalidae > Heliconius > Heliconius burneyi. The sequence goes on from DWGR01004350.1 coordinate 9,036, forward strand.
AAGTATAAATATAGATATGGATTGCTTTATATTTGGAGGCAATACTTGCCTTGAGTTCATTCAAATGCCGATAACTTTTTTTTTTAATAAGCCGATTTTGATGAAACAAACTTATGATATTAAGTTGAGTTAAAACAAAGCAATTGGTGAAATTTTGAATTAAATCGAAAATACAAACAGACAGACAAAAAATTAAAAAATATATATTTTTGCTTTCTATTATTCTTTTTAAGTGTCCCTCTATCCATTTTAGTCAAAAGTATTAAATGTACAGACAAAATATTCTTACTGTTTTATTATATATATAGATAACATTTGGGGCGGAACTCAATGAAAATGAAAATAAGTCATTTTGTCGAGTGGGAATCGAACCTACAACCATCATCACCAGACGTTGTGCCGCTGCGGCACGACGTCCTTAAATGTTATCCTCCAAATACTACCTACATAAAAGTTTAATTATTTGGATCCGAGTTTCATGCTTGTTAATAGTTTATGTTTATAAAATTAATTTAAAACACAATTTTAGTTTCAAATAAGGACAATGAGACCAGTTTGAGACCAGTCGTAGTTCAGGGGCACAAGCGTGCGTCTGTAAGCATGACAGGTTGTGGGTTCGAATCCCACTCAAGGAAACGAAATATTTATTATTACCATTTCCTCGCTTTGGGAACGAGGCAAATCGCGACGTTGAGTTCTGCCACTCAGTTCCCAAAACCTCCAGAATTCGGGAGTGGGGAACGGAGTGTATTAACACTAGGTTCCCTGTACCTACCCTGCTCAGTGCGGGCACTACCAAATTACTAATCTGATTTATATGAAATTCTTCTATACACAGACACAGCTATCTAACTTTGAAGCATTACACGTCTACCATTTTAAAGAATTTTATTACAAATTCTTTAAAGTTTATAATACTTTTAAAATAAGTCGTGTCCTTTTTGACGTATTCCACTTAAGAGCACTCACTGCGAGGTTTCTTCTAAATAATTACATTACTACATTAGAGCTAAGAGAGGCAAGATATTTAATTATGGTTAGTGCAATAGATCTTGATTCATATGTATGTATGTAAATTTAATAACATCCTTACGGAAAAGTTATTTGTGCCTGTATAGTTACTTAAGATATTTCAATTTTTTTTAACTATTAAAAATATCTATGCTTCAAAAGAATAACATGCTATTGCTAAAATATAAAAGGCTGTGGTAGCGCAACGACGGCGTAGCGTCTTTTTTTTATGGGATAAGCATGGCAAGCGAGCGTACGGGTCACCCGATAGTAAGCGATCACCGCCGCCCACGACACCGCGTAACACCAGAGGAGCTATTGGTGCGTTGCCAGCTTTTGGGGTGGTTGGGCGCCAGAGCTCGGCATTACCTAATGCGAAACGCAGTGGCATAAAGCCATTACTTCACGCCGGTTTTAAATTCCGGGGGTGGTAATGATCCGGTCGAGTCCGTGCGTGTCGCCATTGCTGGTGGCGTGTCTCTCCCACTCGTACTTTAATCGCCTCTTACGACACCACCAGTACCAAGGTGATCCTATTCTATTCACACGGCTAAAAATGACTGAACCGCGATATATTGAGGATTGGGGGGGGGGGGATAAAAATGGGAGTGATATATTTTTATTTTTTCCTTCTGATAACAAGTTAAGACTTCCACTAATCAAAGGTCACGCTTCAAAAAAGGCATAGTAGATGTGCGATTATTCCGTCAGGTTGTATTACAGGTATCCATATAGCAGAATAGGTAGAAACCACCCAGTGTTAAGACACTACATACCACATTTTCTGCTCGATTCTCATGACATTCGGTGTTGACCGGCGGGGTAGCGGAACCCAACGCCACTGTCTTGTTAACCCAACGAGAAAATAAATGAATTGAACCCACAACAATCATGCAAATAGTTATAGTCATATTTTTAGAAAACCAATGAATTTTATCAAAACGTTTGTGATCAAAACAGAAAATAACACCACTGATGCTGTACAAGCACATAACAAGTATACTCTGTGGAGTCAAGCTTCAGGTTACTTTTCTCATTTTCCAACAATGTCACAGTTGATTTCCCAATAGCAAACGGTATTCGCAAATTCGGTTTCGGGATTAATCGAATCGCCAAGAGGATTGCTTGATCTCTGTTACGCTACATTTGAACGTTTCCATATTCTATGTAC
>DWGR01004351.1:0-11216 GCA_018247715.1 Heliconius burneyi
AAATGAAAAAAAAATCCTACGTCCAAACTGTTGAGGCATCTTGATAAATTTTTTTAGCTCCGGGTTTGAAATATTTTACCCTATATGCAGTTTCAGTAAAAGAAGCGCTGCCTCTTCCACCTGTATAAGACTTTGTAATCATATTTACAATGACACCAACAATGAGGAGCCTATATGGGATATGGAATAGCCTCTTTTGCTTCAGGGTTAGCAAGCAGAATCTAATAGGAACCTAATTTCTTCATCAACGTCTTCTTCATTAACGGTTGCTTCCTGGTAAGTCTTGGTTGAGGAGCTGACGAGCTGCTATAACATTGTCTTGTTTTCAGTACTTTAAAGTCACAGCCATAGGGAGTATAATAATCTTTTGTCGGCGTTAGAGCATTAGCTAGATGATGAGCCGCTAGGTCTTCAACCGTTTACTTTTTTATATTCCCTTTAACTTCCTATGTTCCCTCTGCCTATCTAGGCAGAGGGAACATAGGAACATAGTTACTTAAACACTCCGTTCCCATTATGATACTTACTTTTCCCATTTTGCCAAATTGTACAGGTATTGCAAATGGCAGATGAAATATTTAAAAAAAAATTGCGGGCGTCGACTAGTTCGTATAATATTTTGTGAACTTTCCTTTGCTAGAAGGACAATAAACAAGAATGAGCATCGCTTTACACTGCATTCGCAGAGCAGTACAAATAGTCGCCCATTGAAACATGATTTTCCACTTTCATAACCTTTTTGTTTTGAACAAATATCAAATTTTGAGATATCTCGTACATACAGGATACTTTGTACTGTTACAGTACTGTTAACATTTTATTTAGATTACTTTCACATTTTACTTCAATATTGTTCGTACAGTCTAATAAAAGTAATTATTATTTAAAAATATGTTAGTCGTGGCGCAGGGGCGTAAAATGTGACTGTAAAACCGACTGATTTTGGATTCAATCCCCACTAAATAAATTGAGATATTTATTTCAATTTATTTTAACTTTTCTTCACTCTGGCGTCGAGGCAAAGCGCGGCGTTGAGTTCTGCCACTCAACACGCAATGCCTTCAGAAATCGGCAGAAAGTGGGGAACGGAGTGTCTTAACACTAGGTTACCTTTGCCTAACCTGCTGTGTGCAAGATATAGCGTGAAGCTCATTTTTTGTTAAATAAAATCTGGTAATATTAGAAAACAAAATGAAAATGGTAGAAATTTTAATCATTGGTGAAACAATAGTGTAGGTTCGCGCTGTATCCCACATACTGCAGAGTTGGCAGAGAGAATATAGTGTTAAAACACTCCTCTCGTTCATTCTGTCCAATTTTTGAACTATTGCGTGTTTAGTGGTAGAAGTTAATGACGCGCTTTGTTTTGTTACCAAAGGGAATAAAAATTATTAATATTTCTGAGCGGGAGTTGAACCTGTCAGTCATGCTTACATTCAAATCGCTCCCTTTAACGCAAAAATAATTAACTTTGAACTCTATAACTTATCTTTAAACAAATTTCTAATACAATGCCAATAGTGATATACTCGTACAGTGTGTTAGTAATCTAGACAGGCGAAGCGAGTAACACTCTAAGTCCATTTAATCGTAGCTCCATATTGATGTATGTGTTGGAAAGATTACAGTCGTTGTAATACTATGGTTCTATATTCACTTATATCCTTATATGTATTTTTAATTAAGAAATTTACATAGAATGGGTGTGAGTTTGGCTCCCATTCGATGTAATCTATATTTTCCAACGTAATGTAACGTAATGACATTCAAATTCAGTTCATTTCATTCATTCAGTTCATTCAGTCAGAATATGTCATCAAAGATTAAAATATACTAAGTTTTTCGACTCTCTTACTGTAGTGTGACTGTAATAGCGATTAGTTGTGGGTTCGACCTCCATTCGAGGAAATGAAATATTTACTTGTATTTATATTTCCATTTCTTCTGGTGTCGAGGTAAAGCTTGGCGTTGAGTTCTGCCACTAAACACGCAATACCTCCAAAATTCAGCGGAATATGGGGAACGGAGTGTTTTAACATAAGGTTCCCTGTGCTTACTCTACTGTGTGCGAAATACAGCGTGAAGCTGATTTAATTTATTACATTAAATTCTAACTATAGCTGATGACACAAATGACGTCCATCAATTATGACAGCGCGAGGCACGCTGAGGGTAAGGATGACGCAAACATTGTTTTTTTTTTCTGGAAATCGTTATCTTCATTGAAAATTTTACGACACTTTTGTTTTTATACAGAGTTGATTTATTGCACCTAAATATATCATACAGTTTAAAACTAAGAATTGAGGAAAAAGTGAGGAAAGGAAGCGTTTTAATAATAGGTGCCCTCTGTTTATCATTGAATCATTGAATTGAAAGGTGTGAATCAAAAAAAAATTAAATGACAACGTATCAAGAGAAGGAAATTCTTCTTAACCCCTAAAGAATCACTTTGTTGTTCGTCTATTAAGACCATTTATCTCAAAACTACGTGGAAATATTAAGCTGATATAAATAACAAATGCTCTAGTCTACGGTCTATTGAAACACATGAAAAATTATGCTTCTAACATAATGGAATCAAAGGTTACAAGCATTTGCATTGTTTTTCCTACATTTTGTATGAAATTCGCCACATAATCAAAACCTTTAGGTCACTTCCCATAGACCTGCAGTTATGGAGTTAGGCACGAAGCGACCTTACAATACAAATAAAGTAAAAAATCCAAAAAGTAAAAATTTATAGGTGAAATACCTATAGAAATAAAAATATAAACTTATATTTGTTGTTAATGTCATTCATAATGAGTGCATTTGCTCGTTATTCGCTTAAGTTACTCGCACTTGGTCGGTTTTTTGCAGGAATGTCATATTTAAAAATGACAAAGAAAAACCATCGTTTTATCCGAGTTTCAGTGAACGCGAGTAACTGGCAATATAGAGAATAAGCTAAAGCCAAACTCTCACAAAGCATTCAAAACCTTTCATGAAAATGGTACAATAGACGCGTTCCAATACACTTCAATAGTATATTACTGGTTTTAAGCTGTGGTCTCGTCTGCGTTGTTTGTTTACAATACTTCTATAGCAGTAAACGATATTAGATCATTTAAATAATTGGTCTAAAAACTGTTAAAATAAAAAATATGTCACTTAATTGGGATATCTCAGATAACATAACATTTATGATCAAAATATTTATTTTTCTCTGATCTACACAACGTTGTGTAAACGTTTCGTCAACGTCAACGTCTTGAATAAAAATTTGGCAATGCGAGGAGAGCAAATTTTTTTAGCACTGATAGCGCTATATGATAAAGAAGCGTATAGCTGCTATAACATACTATAATTAATGTTTACTTAAATCATGTCTCAAGTCAAAAAAAATCAGCTTCATGCTGTCTCCCGCACACAGCAGGGTAGGTTATGCAGCAGTATGCGGGATACAGCGTGAAGCAGATTTAATTTCAATATACTCGTAAGCTACATTTCTTAATAAACACTACAAAACACAGACAGAGCAAGGACAGAGTAATATATCACTATCAATAATTTCTTATTTCCAACCATGGCATAAAAATAAACAATAGGCAACATATTTAAGCCCAATTTGAAGCCTTATCTCCACATAAACGTGCAATTGAAGACGGCGGCCGGATTATTTGGAGGCAGGGTGACCATAAATTAAAACTAATCCACGATATCTGGCAAAGTTAAATCTGCTTATCTGTGCAATGTTATAAATTTTACGATAGAATTGTACATTTTGGATTATTTTTACATTTATCTTAATGTTTTAGAAAGCTATTTATTCTGATAACAAAATTTTAATTAAATAAAACAGATTTTTTCAAATTAATAATATTGAAAATTGAAATGTAAGTATTGGTAATAGAAAATATAAGTTAAAGTCGAAAGTGGCCGATCTATCTTTTAGGAATCAGATGGTAGCTCAATGCCAGTGCGGACAATGTCATTAAAAGAAAAAAATACGATAAATAAACACTCAAATTCCACACCGCGCTTTGTCTATCGGTACAAGAGCAAAGTGTAGAAAATATTTAAAATGTAACCACTCCCCTGAATCAGAATCGAACCTACGATCATTTATTATCATACATAAACGCTGTCATGGCATATATATGAGAAGCCTAACTAAATCTACAATTTATTTAAGATAGCAACACACTCGGCCTAATCCACATGAGGGAAAGGCATGTTAAAATGATTCAAATAATAATAACAAAAGCAATAAAAGAAGTGATTCCATATGTTTTACGGCCGCAGTCAAACATCTGAAAATAATTGCTGTCATAACTTACCCCACTAGTTAAGGGTTATCTTGGGGAGGGTAATTTTTACGACCCACTCAATTACCCTCACGTTTTTCTAATATTATATAATAATATCATTACGAAAAAAAATTAAACAGTTTTTTTATGGTCTCGTCATTTTGACTTTTTCAGAACTTTTATCAAATATTATCTGTGAACAGATACTGGATATTTTATTTTTAACCTACAACGAAAACAAAGGTTGATGTGTCTGTGTATGTTTGTATGGCTGACTGGCTATGTGCATCGTAGCCCCCAAATAATGAACGATTCAAGAAAAATATTGAACCGTTTGAAGATTATCAACTCTTTTCAAGTTGCTTCTCAGAGAATTTTATCCAGCAAGTAGTAGTTATAGACAGAGGGAGACTAGTGTTGAGACACTCCGCTCTCCACTTTCCTCTGGCGGAATTGTACGCCACGCTTTACCTCGACACCAGAGAAAATAATAAATATTTTATTTTTTCAAGTCTGACTAAGATTATACAATGACTGACTAAAAGTAGACGGTTGTGAGTTTTATCCCAACCCGAGTGTTTAAACACCTGAGCTGAAGATAATAAAAGAAATTGATGAAAGTCCCTATAATTTATCTTTCCGCAAACTCTTTGTGAACGAAAAACAATATTATCGCAATACGTTCACAATCCAAAAACATGAAACCAATTCGCTTATAAATATTATAATGGAACATTTATTCCAATGTTAATTTGCAACGATAAATTATATAACGACGATATATTATATTAAATTTCTTTTGAGGGCAGTCTTGGCTCAGTGGCACAATCGTGTAATTCACATTATGCGACAGATTGTTAGTTTGATTTCCACTCGAGGAAATGAAATATTTTCTGGTAGCGAGGCAAAGCGCGGCGTTGAGTTCCACACTCAATACTATGAGAATTCGGCGGAAAGTGGAAAATGGACGACTTACGGGCAATGTCTTCATGGTCACAGTGTCTTAATTGGGTGCCCTTTGCCAATTCGACTATGTGCGGGATACAGCGTAAAACTACAAAAATATACATTTACAATTTTTTCCAACTTATGGTAGGTAAGGCAATGAAAAAATTGTGTAGCTTTAGCTCTAAGATACCGTGGTGAGTTGTAAAACTTAACGCTGCGGTCTGTCTTACCTAATCCCAGTAATCAACGTAATTTAAACATAGTCATTATCCCGATTGATTGATAAATTTACTATCTGCGTGTACATTTATAATATAGCACCATTTTTTCGAAATATTTAACAAAGGAACTAGCTATCCAAACCAACTCCTATAAACAGCTATACATATAACTTGAAATGACCTTTGATAGCTTCCACGCGTGCTTTACCACCAAATACCCGTAATTACGTTGTAAAATATTATTATAGTATTCCGTACAGCTATTTTGGCACGAGATAATGCCGCGAAACACCGCTATGCTATCAGAAATGTTGGCATTTGCTTGTAGAAGAAAAAACTTTGTATATGCGGCATGCATATATGATGAAGTCTGCATGATACGAATAAATATGTTGTAAAGAAGTAAAAAATGGAATTTTTATTTTAAAAATTTGTTGTGTTATTTCAGAAAAGGAGGTTACCATTCTTTTCATATATAGGTATATATTTGATGGTTTTAGAATCCAATAATATTTGAATATGATGAACTTTTGAGGCATCCAAGGGTTTGTTTATATAATTCTTGAAAATTAAATGTTGTATCGAAATTATTTTTGATGTAAATGAGGCTTAGGATAATTCTAATAATCCAAGACCCAAGTTTCATGGTTTGTGAACGATGTATGAAGATGGTAATTTATTACATTTTTGTTCCACTAAAGAAAAAGACTTATTAAGAAAACGTATAAATATTTTTGAACGTAGCGGGACTTGAACCCGCACCTCTATGTAAACCATCCAACGCCCTGAACAACTCTGGCAAGAGAGAATACTATTTTTTAAATATTATTTACCGTAATATAAGTTTAGTGTAATATAACTTACATACTACTTAAATACATATTTGTAATATTATACTCTATTACTTTGTTTGTTTCTTTTTGCATATTTTCCTCAGATTATTTTGAGCACAAGCTCAAAATTCGAACACGTCATATCTGTTCTCATACTTACGGCTAGACTTTGTGTATTGCGCCATAACGGCTATCAACTATAAACAAATAAGCACTTTTTATACGTTTTGTGAGCGTCCAATAAATTTCTAATATAAAGTAAATTTCAGATGGTTTCAACACAACCCAGACTGCGAAATATTTTTCTTATTTATTTAGCGTTTGACGCCCCAGGGTTTACTTCTCAGCTATCCATCGGAGATTGTGCTTGGAATTTTATCTGGCTCATTGCTCTGAAATCTAGTGACCTTCAATGTAGGAATGCCTCTATAGAAGCCCTTGGCATGTTGCCTTAACTAGAAATTTGAGCGTTTGCGTTAAATAGAATTTGTAGAACGTCTTGATTAGATTAGGTGAAGTACTTTGCTTAGTATCGAGGGCCTTTCTTTTGATAATCTTATTATTTTTATAACCTTTAAAAAAGGTATATAGAAGGAAGGAAGTGTCAAGAACGTTCCGTTTCGTGTCCGTTTTCCAATCTTACCGGAATTCTACACACTGCTCTTGGTAGTGGAACTCAGTAATGCGCCTTTTCTACCACAGCAAGGAAATATATTAATTATTAATTTTAGTTCTTTCCCTCAAATGGTGATTGAACCCACATCCATCCGCGTTTGATGTTAAAGACTGATTACAACATTGTTATTCCGCGCTAAGGAAAAAATATTTTTAGAAAACGTGTTTTACAAGCCGTCGTGGCGCACAAGCGTAGAACTGAAAGCGTGACGGTTTTGGGTTTTCCTACTTCAGAGAATTAAAATTTTAATATTTTAGCTTTTCTCGCTCTGGTAACGAGGTAAAGCATGGCGTTGAGTTTCGTTACTTTTGAATGGCGCAATGCCTCAATAATTCGGTGGCAATTGAGTCTTAATGACAGTGGAGTGTCGTTACACTAGTTTCCTCTGCCTATCCTGCCATTTGCGGGATACAGCGTAAAGTTATAACAAAAGGTCGTGGGGCAGGGGCACAAAGTGTAAACGCGACTAGTTATGAGTTTGATCCCCACTCGAGGAAATGAAATATTTATTTAAATTTATATTTCAATTTCTTCGCTCTGGTGTATGCCGTTGAGTTCTGCCACTTTGCACCCAATGCCTCCAGAATTCAGCGGAAAGTGGGGAATGAAGTATCTTAACACTAATTCCCTCTGCCTACCCTGCTCTGTGCGGCATTGCGTGAAGCAATTTTTTTAAATTTTAACGTGGAGGAACTTGACTCCATTGATACATCCTAGAAACCGTCCACCCGTTGACACTTACATAACAAAATCTATAAATATATGAAGATAAAAAATATTAGATACATTTGCAAGATCAAAAAAAAAAACAGCCGTAATAAAATAATAAAAAAATGAACGGTTTAGCAAAATTTTATTGAATAGCCGACATAAATGCTTCAATTTTATTTGAAGAGCGCTTAAGGCCAAATTGTGTGCCAGTTTCAATTACATAGTATTTTGTTTATATTCTATTTGAGAAATTACGTACGGCGCTGCTTAAGGCTTTCCAAACTATAATGTAATAAAATATTCGTTTATTGATTGAACATCTTATCCTCGCTCTGATAACGATGTCAAGCACGGCATTGAGTTCCACCACTCCAAGATTCGGTGGATAGTGGGAAACGGAAATGTTTGAATGACGACAGATTTTTTTTATATTAGGTTAGGTATGTATAGATTTAAAATAATATATATATATATATATATATATATATATATATATATATATATATATATATATATATATATATATATATATATATATATATATATATATATATATATATTTTTTTATATATATATAAAATATATATATATATATATATATATATATATATATATATATATATATATATATATATATATATATATATATATATATATATATATATATATATATTATTTTAAATCTATACATACCATATATATATATATATATATATATATATATATATTAAGTCACAGTGTCTGACTGTAAACGCGACGGATTGTGGATTCGATTCCTACTTAAGGTAACAAATCAATTTCGTTTCTTCGCTTTAGTAACAAGACAAACGGCGGCGTTTAGTTCCCCCACCCAACACGCAATTGCTTGAAAATAACGCGGAAAGTGGGTAATGGAGTGTTTAAGCACTAGCGTTGCTTGGCTTGCTATACGCGGAATACATGCTGTATCCTAAAATAAAAAACAAAATCTTTATACATACTCGTATATACGCATTTTCTTTTATAATATGTTTACGACGACGGGAGCTCCATTAATTATGTTTTGAATAAGAAGCAGCTTTAGTTACTCGTTCCTTACGTTCTAGAGTATTAAAATTTCAACTACATGCTAGAAGTATTAACACCAATTAACATAAATTTTCTATGAAAATCCCACAAACTACTGTAACTCTAACAAACTGGAACTTTGATACCCTACAATTAAGCGTGGCTTTAAACGAGTAAACTAATAACACGAGGACAGTAACTTCATTGTAATATCCTGATTACGAAATAGGATCGAAAGAAGAATTATAATTCTACTTGATATATAGATTTTTCAAGCTATAGATATTATAAGCTCTTACGCACTGAGTAATGTACAGACAACGCACAGGCGAAATAACTGGACTTAGAAAGTTGATAATTGGCATTCAGGTAGACTAGGGTATGTAGGGAAGTACTAAGAGAAGATATATTTTATTAGGCTCAGATAAGTAACAAATAATTAAAAACCATAATAGTTGCTTATTTGATTAACACTTTAAGGAAGAACATTCTTTAAGTTACGAGCATATTATAAACATTTTATTTCCAGTTTAGGTTTCATAATGGATCATTCGATACCATAACATTGACAATTACTTATCATCTAAATTATGTACATGAACATGAGAAACAATGCTACCACTTACCAACAACAGTCAAATGCACTCTCCTCACAAGTGGTGGATGCGTGGATATCTGACACTCATAGAAGCCCTCGTCCCGTTCACTCACGTACTGTATGAGCAATCTCCAGTCATTAGGATGCTCAAACGCTAAGGAGTATCTTGAGTCTGCGGAATAGGTGTGACGTCCGAAAGAAAGTAGGTGGAGGTCCTCACCACGGCGTCGGACCCATGATATCTGTAAAGATATGGGTGAATAAACTGGGAGAATGCTGAGTATTTATTTATTTCAGTTATTGATATGTATTTCCTTTCTTTTTTTTTACTCTGTATTCCGCAGACAGCAGCGAAGAACATATACCCAAAATAATGATAACACAATTAGTTTCCGATTTTCCCGAATTCTGTAGATTCCGAACATCGAGATTTTGCCATGGTACCAGAGCGAAGAAATGAAAATATTAAATATTTCATTTCCTCGAGTGAGAATTGAATCCAAAAACTGTCGCGCTTACAATCACACGCTTGTGCCCCTACGCCACGACTGGCCTGATTGATAAATTTTATAAGGTAAATTGTTATCAAATATGGTAATATGAATTCCTTGGTCACTCCACCAATGGCCATTCGTGGCACAGGGGCACAAAATGTGACTGTAAAACTGTTGTGGGTTCGATCCCCAGTCGGGGAATATTTATAAAAAATTTTATTTTCATTTCTTCGATCTGGTGTCCAGGAAAAGCACAGCATTGAGTTCTGCCACTTAATACACAATGCCTCCAGAATTCGGCAGAAAGAGGGGAACGGAAGTACAGAAGTGTCTTAACACAAGGTTTCCTCCGCCTACCCTGCTGTGTGCTTGATACAGCGTGAAACTAATTTATTTTTATTTGATTCCTTTTTTATCTTTTCGGATCTATATATATTATATATAATAATATCTAATTATTATGCGTAAGACAAACAAAGAAACAAATTCATAAATTATTCTGATATTTATATCCTGTTGTTTTAAAAAGTTTCAAATTTATTTAATAAATATCAGATATAGTTGATATTGGGCTTAGACATTTCGAATATTTCAAAAGATAAGCATAGAGCGGAGCAAATTGACTTGATACTAATTCTTTGAACGCATTCAAGACACGCGATAACACAGAAAGATAAATGTTACTTACAGTTTTTTCACCTAAATCATGCACTCGACAATGCAAGTATACACGACTTCCGAGCTGCGCCGTCACATTATTTGTGGAGGCATCATCTTCGAAGAACGGCAAAGGTTCTGATGTGGTAGTGGATATGACTTCTTCCGTGTCTTCGTATACTTCTGTGAAAACTTCGTGCCAGAACGGTCCGTTTATGACTTTCTTGTCACCGGTTTTGAAATCTATGTAGAAAACATTTTATACATATTTATTTCATTTTTATACTCATATAATATTTTACGTTGTACCTCCCATCGGACTGTACCTATCTAGGTAAGCTGAGGGAACCTAGTATTAAGAAACTCTGTTCCCCATGCGCCCCCCATTTTCAAGTTCTGGTTGAATTGAAACTCAAAGCCACATTTTGTACCGTTTTGCCACGATGGCCTCTATTTGTCTTAAGTAATTATAAAATAATCTAAGGCAGAAATTAACAAACAACAATACAAATAGTGTTCCAGTATAATGCAAACATAAATCTAACTAAGATGAAAAATTTCTGAGCATCGCATTATTTTTCAACTTTGCCATTTGAAGTATACGACGCTGAGAGGAGGAATAAGTGGAAACACTCGCGCAATATGGCGAGCTGTGAGACAAACGAATATTAAACAGAAATAAAGAGAGCGTTTTAAAATTTGTTAAAGAAACAGTGAGGAAAGAAAATTTAAAGCTACC
>DWGR01004352.1:0-11214 GCA_018247715.1 Heliconius burneyi
AACAATATACTTAACTATATTTTTAACCATGGATGCTATAAAGGAGTCCATCACTGCTATGGCGGACATGTTCAACACCAGAATGAATGAATTTCAAAAAGACTTGAACAAAACATCATCGCCAACTTCAGTGACAACAATAGCTACTGATTTTAATTCGTTTAAAAGTTTTATTCACGTTGCACTAAGTTCGTTGCAAAAACAAGTCGAGCTGCTGACATTGGAGGTCGACCGAATGGCGATGTCTAGAAGACATAAAATCCTGCACTTTCATGGTGTACGCGAGAACAAGTCGGAAAATGTTGGTGCACTGGTAACTAGTATTATGACGGATGACCTTGACCTTTGAAACTTTTCGAGCTCATGTATCAGTTCGGCTTATCGCCTTGGTCGTTTGCATGAAGAGAAGCCGCGGCCAATCGTCGTAAAGTTTTCAACCACTCAGGTCCGTCGCAATATATGGGTTTCCAAATCGAAACTAAAAGGTTCGGGTGTTACATTGTCTGAATTTCTGACAAAAACCCGTCATAATGTTTTCATTGCCGCCAGGCAGCGTTTTGGTGTGGGGAAGTGTTGGACACGGGACGGTCCATTAACATAATTGCTCCAAATGGCTTGCGTTACCGAGTGCAGTGTACTCGTATGTCAGATCTTCAGGGTGTGCCTGTTGCTCAAGCTAAGTTACCGCCAATGGTGCATGGAATTGTAGCTGCTCCTAAGAACTCCGAAGACAACAATAAAGCAGTTGTTCAGAGGTGCAAGCGCATAACTAAAAAAATACAGGTTTTCTTATATTTGACTAAGTAACTGTTTATAAATATATACTTCTTTAGGTTACTTTTTTCTTCTTTTTGTTATATATACATATATTATTATCTCTTTACAATAAATATGTTTTAATATTTATTTTATGTCTTGTGTTTGTAAATACTATTTATACGTTATGAACTGTCAAAAGAAAGTCCTATTATATTGGTCAACACTTATTGAAGCATTTACAAGAGATTTTTTAATATTATGATTTCATTGGCCTTTTGAATTGATTTATTACATCACTTTTATTTGTTTTTATCTTATTTAGTCATATGTTAAACTATACAAAAACTTAACTTTTCTTTTTTCTTTTTATTTATTTTATTTAATTCTTACTTTTTTTTTATAATTTTTCATATTACATGATAATTATGTGAGTTTTTTTTTACTTCATTATTATCAAATTATTACTTATTTATATAAATGATTGTGTAACTTCTTTAATATTCTGTAATTAAATCATTCCTATTTTTATGTAAATAATTTAAGTAAAGTTAGATAAGATGATCTTTTCTTTTTTTTTTTTTGGTTTGACAGAAACTTTATAACTTAACTTTTATTGTTAGTTATGTATGTATATTTCCTTTCTTTTCTTCTTCTAATATTTTGCTTGTTGTGATAATATTATATAATATTATTATTATGATTTGTAGTTTTAAGTTAGATTTTACACATAAATTAATTTGGTTTTTCTTTTTGAATTTCTCTTCAGTGTACATATGTATAATCTCTCCTTGCAACTATCGGGTACTAAGCTATTTCAGTAACTTTATTTCTTATTATTTATTTATTTTTTACACATATTTATTTTACATTTTTTAAATTTTTATATTTATTTATAAAACAAATAGTATTTATTTATTATGGCAAATGGTAATGATGAACTTAATGACTCATTCCTGTCCTCCTCTTTCTTTTCTAATGGGTCAAGTAGGACAGACAGTTTTCTCAGTATTCCCACATTAAGCGAAATCATTGAAAACAACTTCTCAGACGCTCTGAAAAATTTCAATGCTATGCATATCAACGCGCAAAGTATTCCTGCACATTACTCAGATCTTGCTTCTTTCGATAGTAAAAATATTCATGCAATATTGGTATCAGAGACTTGGCTAAAGCCATGTCTGCAATCGACTTCTTACTCGCTCCCAGGGTTTCATCTGATTCGTTATGATCGTATTGGCCGCTCTGGGGGTGGTGTTGCTATATATCTACGTTCGCATATTGCTTTTAGTATAGTGGACCAATCGCAGCACCAAATTGATGGTGGCCCCGAACACCTTTTTATTGAAGTAGTTCTTTCACATACAAGGGTACAACCTTACGATCGACTATTTTCATCTTTTGAAACCCTATTGGAGCGACTGAAACCTTTATACCCTCACACAATTTTAATGGGTGATTTTAACATATACCTATTAAAAGATGACCATTGTGCCTCACGCTTGAAGTCCTTGGTTACTGGTGCTAATTTGCATATTCTTCCTCTCACTGTAACGCATAATTTTCCAAATAGTTTACCCTCACTTCTGGACTTAGCCCTTGTCTCTTCTATAAATCACGTCGAAAAATACGGTCAATACCCTGCTGTGGCCTTTTCTTATCATGACTTCATATAATTATCGTATAAAATTAAAGCCCCTAAAGCTAAATCAAGAATTCTTCTGCGACGCAATTTTGGTGGAATAGACTGGTATCAACTGCGGGAAGACGCAGCTGCAACAAACTGGCACGAAGTTTTAAATTGTGCAACAATTAATGAGCAAATTGCTGCCTTCAACTCCTTAATATTGCAACTTTATGATTGCCACGCTCCATTGCGTCCTATTCGGGTGAGACATCTTCCTGCTCCCTGGCTAACGGAGGATATAAAAACGCTGCAAAGAATGAAAAATTTAGCAAAATTGCGTTATACTCTAAAACCTAGTGACAAAAATAAGCTCAAATACAACAAAGCTCGGAATCATTGCAATAGAGTGTGTAGAGACAATCAACGGCGCCATATCCATAAAACTATACTGGAAGAAGATGACTCTTCTAGAGTATGGAAATTTCTTAAATCCCTGGGAGTACCACGTCAAAGCAAGGGCTTTGACGTGCTCGTATCCTCAAAATATAAATCTAAATAATCTAAATAAGCATTTCTCTTCTTCGAGTAACATTAATATTGCTACTAAATTAAATACACTTAATCAAATCAAATCGCTTTCACCTCTCCTAATGTTCCTAATTTTTTCTTTACTCAATTTACGGAAAGTGATGTTAAGAGAAATATTGTGGGTATTAGCTCTGATGCTGTTGGTGCAGACTGCGTCAGCCGTAAAATGTTCATCCCCATACTTGATATTATCTGTCCTATCCTAACTTCCATGCTAAATTTTTCCATTGATTCCTGTGAATTTCCTTCAGCATGGAAGGAAGCCCAAATCATTCCTTTACCTAAAAAGAACACTCCCACGTGTGATAGCGACTATCGTCCAATTTCTATACTTCCTTTCTTATCCAAAGTCCTAGAACGCCTCGTGCAAAGCCAACTTACATATTTCCTTTCTCAAAATAATCTTTTAAATCCTTTGCAATCCGGTTTCCGTCCTGGTCATAGCACGACTACAGCACTTGTTCAAATAACCGAGGATATCCGTATGGGTATGGATGTACAACAGCTCACGGTATTGGTGTTATTAGATTTTAGTAATGCTTTTGGTACCATAGACTTTGACATAATGCTTGCCACTTTAGCTTCTCTTAACATATCTCCTAGCGTAATCGACTGGTTTCGTGATTACCTGCATGGACGCCGTCAACGTATACGAATTCAAGATTCGTACTCGGACTGGTCCTCAGTGAATGCTGGCGTTCCGCAGGGTGGCGTGTTGTTTTCACTTTTTATTAATAATATTTCCCAACATATCATTTTTCTCTACCATCTATACGCAGATGATCTCCAAATTTATTGTAAATCTAAAATTTTCGATTTACCAGCCGCCATTAATACGATAAATAATAATATAATTAAAATATCCACATGGAGTACGTGCTTTGGATTACAATTAAATCCTAACAAATCTCAAGCTATTGTTGTTGGCAGTCCAAAGCTTCTCTCTAAAATTAGCATATCCACCTTACCAAATATAATTTTAAATAGCCAAATACGGCAAAACAGTTAAAAATCTTGGTATTATCATCGATCATAATATGTCCTGGAATCCACAAGTGAGCGAGGTGACCAGAAAGATGTTTGCATCAGTAGGATATCTTTTCAGGCTGCGTAACTTGCTACCTATTCCAACAAAAATTGTGTTAGCACAATCTCTCCTCTTACCAATTCTTGATTATGCTGGCTCTTGTTATCTTGATTTAAAAGAGGAGCAATTAAACAAACTTGAGCGATTACAAAATCTTGCTATTCGGTTCATCTTTGGATTAAAAAACTACGACCATGTCTCTGACTTCCGTAGAAAGCTCAAGTGGCTCCCAATCCGTCTTCGCAGGAATACTCATATTCTCCATCTCCTATACTGTATACTATTTGATCCATTAACCCCACCATGTCTAAAAGAACGTTTTGTTTTTTTGGGGAATCCTCATTCGCAGTGTCTGCGTTCGAAACAAAATTTAACACTCGAAATCTTTGGAATGCTTTACCCCTGAATATCAGACGGGCAAAATCTTTAAATATTTTTAAGCGACTCCTAAAACTACATTTCCATGCCCTTTGAACTTCTTGTAAATCTAAAATTGCCACCTTACTTAGATGGTATGTATTTATGTATATATGTATGTATTTATATGTAAGTATATATGTAGGTATTAATATATACGCCTGTAATATATGTATGCTGTAAAAATTATAATAATTATTATTTACACCCCTAACCCTTTTCCTCCCCGTTATATCCTATGTCCTAAGGTTGCCTGGAAGAGATCGCTGTTTTAGCGATAAGGTCGCCTCTTGTACATTTTGTGTTTTGTTTATAGTTCTACTTTATTTATATCTCTTTAATAGGTGTACAATAAAGAGTATTATTATTATGAAGATCCAGGCCCCAGACTCATTCGCTGACGCCTTAAACTCTAAGAATGTGATTACGAAATTATATATAAACAAGGTCGTCTTAATTGCAATGCCTACGCGTTATCACGTCTCGTAAATTTAGTCGATATAAATTATTTAAATAATTTTTCCTATGAACAATATTTTAAAAATCAATTTTTACACATAATTCTCATATCTAATACTATTATTGAAGAACGTTCTCAAAATTTGCATTTAACGAAATTAAAAACAATCGCGTGCCCAGTCTCTTTAGATTTTGATTATTCTATTCCTCATTGCGAAGATATTTTATCTCAATTAGATAACACAGCCGACTTACTCAATTCAGAAAGACAACCCTTCAGCATTCTTCATAATAATGATAAGAATAAAAAATTATATTTTCTATTCACTAAAGTTCATCACTACGAGCAGACATTACAGACATTGCACTTCCCGATTTTTCAGACGCGTTCTCTATGTTAGCATACATTTAAGTTTATAATATTATCTCATATATTTTCCACAACACTAACATTAAAATACATATTAATAAACATCAACTTGTTTATCCTACTCCTGTAGAAGTTCCTAAAATTTTAAAAGAAAATCACAATTCGGTTATCGCCGGTCACCCCGGTTCACAAAGAATATATAAACGTATTAAATCTAGTTATTATTGGAATGCGCTCCGATATCGAAGAGTATGTTAAAAAATGTTAATAATGTCAAATTAATAAGCCCCATAGAAAATCTAATAAAGCCCCAATGTAAATAACTTCCACTTCTACTAGACCTTTCGAAAAATTAGCACTTGACATTGTAGGTCCTTTGCCCGACGCAGGCTTCCAAAAATTTGCATTCATATTAACTTTACAAGATGATTTAACCAAATTTACTAGTGCTTATCCAAAGGTTACCGCCACAAGCGAAGAGATAGCTCAAAATTTAGTTAGTTTTAAGTCACTTTTTGGATTCCCTAAAACTATTTTAACGGATTTAGGTACATGTTTTACGTCTCATTGATAGAAACAACTAACCGAAGTATTAAAGCTCTTTTTACCACTCCTTATCATCCCCAAACTAACGGAGCCCTTGAGGCTCACATGCAACTAAGACATGAAACAAAAAGAATATCTTAAATCATTTGTAAACGAAAATCAAAATGATTGGCACTGTTATTTATTTATTACAATTCTCGCTTATAATACGACTACACATTGCACCAATAACTTCACTCCCCATGATCCATCCATCCATTCGAAAGTAACTCTGTCTGTTTGTCTGTCTGTCTTTTACGCAATCAGGGTAAGACCTGTAATCCAATTGTAATAAAATACTCATATAGAGATACTTGAGGGTCTCGGGATGAACATAGGTTACCTTTTTCTTATATTCAAATTCAAATAATTTTATTCAAAAGTTTGTAATTATTTGTAATATTATCGATATATACTAATATATTAAATATGTATTAATTTGACATGCAATTTATTCCGCCATGTTAATAACAACCGTCGCTACGCGTTGCTAGGCAACGGCTTGCAGAGTTTGTTGTTTTAAGAAAACGTCACCCACGAGGAGCTTCCTTAACGCATACGCGGCGTGCGCCGACTCAACCTTATGAGACACAAAAACAATGTTGACGCGAACGGGCAGATGATTTTGACGGTTTTGTAAATTTTCATACATTTCCGAACTATTGTTAATTTTTATGCAAATGTTTGCTGTTTATAATTAATTTTAACTACACATTACTTCACTTCTAATAGAGTTCGAACTCGAACAAAAAATCTAAAAATTTAGGAAAGAAGTTTGGTTATCTAAATCGATATTATACACCTAATATATTGTAATTTTAATCATTTGGGGCTTATTATCATTAGGGCTCGCAAAAATTATCCTATTTAATATAGAAATGTGTTTTGTTAGACTAGGTACCCAAGTCCGCGCGCACTGCGCGTACTTTTTCTAATATTAAGAATTTCCTTTAGTTACTTTTTTTTCTTTGTTTGTTCATTTCAATTACAGATATATTTTTACTATTAATAAGTCTCTACTTTTTATTCGTTTTTTAGCTTATTTTAATTATTTAAGCTTATATATTCTTACTAATTCTATTGAAAACTGAAAATAATTTCATAAATATATTTAATAAATATTCGTATAGTTTAAGCGGGCGAAGCCGTGTCGGGGTCCGCTAGTTTATTATATGGATATAAACCAAATATTCCAAATTCATTATATGAAACGACAGGTAATACGACTTATAATGAATATATCCGCGCCTTACAATACAGAATGCGGTTTAGTAGAGAGATAGCTATTCAAAATACTATAAACAGCAAGGAAAGATCTAAACAATATTATGACTCTAATTCCCGTGAAACAACTTATAAAGTAGGAGTCAGTCAGTCGACCGTGGTCTGAACGGACGTGTGTTACTTTTTACTAAAAATATTAAATTAGTGCCTTGTAAAATAAAACCCTACGCATATTCCTATGGGGAAAGTGCTGCGACATAAGTTGCATTCGAACCGACACCGCTGTGTCAGTGCTTGTTCACACAATAAAGTTACATACAGTGAGTTATTCGAATAAGTAATTTGTTGTGGTTCGCGTGCCTTTATATATTTTAGAATCATAATGAAAGCTATGCGATCTCCAACCCATAACACCACCCGTGCTGGTGGATCACAACCAGACTTATCTAAATTAAATGTTGAACCTGTAGACCCGCAAATTACTCTTCGAAAACGAAAACAACCGTTTGATCGTGAATGCCAGTGCTCTGAAGACATAAAAACTATCCGAAATGAACTGTCACGTATTACTTCTTTGCTTGAAAACTACGTCGATTCTAACGCACAATTAATGAGCAAAATGAATGAAAGCATCGCAGAAGTTAAAGAGGACATAACTGATTTAAAGATGGATATAAAATATTTTAATAATACAACCACGCAAATATTACAAGAGCAAAGCAAGATAAACGATCAACTGAAAAAACTTCAAGTGAGAGTAACGCACGGGGAGAACAAAATAAAAACAATTGCAGATACTGTAAATAAATTCGATACCAATACGTCACAAGCACATGTTAACCGGTTACAAGTCAACGAGAACATAATGCGAGAAATCCAAGAACGTAAAAGGAGAGAGTGTAATATCATTATGGTCGGCGTAGCAGAACCAGCAGGTGATAACATTAAAGAACGATTTCTCAACGACGAATCCGAGGTAATTAAAATTATCACATTATTAAAAAATGACATTTCCAAACCAGAGAAATTCTTCCACCTCGGCAAATACAATCCTGAAAAACCTCGCAAACTCAAGGTATGTTTTTCTAATCCGGAAGATTCCACATACTTACTCCGTAACAAAGACAAGCTTCCTGCTAACGTCAAATTCTTCTCAGACCAAACCCCAACCCAGTATACATACCTGACATATGTGAAAGATGAACTTAAGCGACGTACTGCTAGCGGAGAAACGAACCTTACAATAAAGTATATACAGGGAACACCAAGTATAGTTAACAAGGACCCAAAAAAACTAAAAACACCATTAAGCAGGTCTAAGCCATTGGATAATATAACTTATCAAATAGTAACCAGTTACCAAGATATACATACAAACAAATCACGCTTATCATTTCTATACCTAAATGCAAGAAGTATACGTAAAAAAGACAGATTTGATGAGTTAAAATGCATATTACAATTCATACCGACAACTATAAACATCATACTGCTCACAGAAACCTGAGTAGCTACTGAAGACCAAGCTCAAGAACTACAAATAACTAGCTATACTCACTATTACAATATAAGGACTGATACGAGAGGAGGTGGTGTGTCAATCTACGTTCACAATAACCTGAAACACTATCTTATCGAATCGATATACTTGAAAGGCAATAACTACTAATGCATTCACGTTAATAGATTTGCCTTAGACATCGATGTAGTATACAAGCCAGGAGATACAAACTTGAAGACGTTCTTGGAAGACTATGAAACACAATTACAACAACTCAAGCGAGCATTAATTATGGGAGACTTCAATATCGATCTGCTAACAAAAAATGTCCAAGTAACTAAATATAAACAAATGATCAGAGAATCTGGTCACTAGTTCCTAAGTAAAACTTGTGTAACATATTGCACAAGAGATTCCATTACAAAAAAATCTATCATTGATCATGTTATGACTAACTTGAAAGACCATGATTTTAAACTTACAATCATCAACTCAGCGATGACAGACCATAAACAAATATTTACAAATTGATAAATTCAAACCTGCCCAAATACTACGTAAAACATATGAAGCCGTTAACTACAACAAACTATACAAGAACATACTGGAAACAAATTTTGAAACTATAGAATGTAATTACACGTTACTAGAAAACAAAATCAAACAGTGTCTAAATGATAGCAGAATTACCAAAATGAAAATACTGAATCCACCACAAACAGACTGGATAAATAACGACGTATGTGCAAATATCACCTATAGAAACAATTTGTGGTGCCAACTTAAGCAGGATCCTAGTAATAAAACAATAGAAAATAATCTTATAAAAGCAAGAGAGACTAACCTAAAACTAATTGAAAAAACCAACTAAAAAAAACGTGGTATCTTATCAAACGATTAGCCAACCAAACATTAAATATAGTAACGCCCCCCACAAGCTGACTGTAAACTCGAAAGACATTATCGAACTGAGCGAAATTTGTGAGGTTTTAATGAATATTTCTCAAGCATTGGCCCTACGCTAGCTAAAGAAATCCCGAACAAATATCATAATACCCTAAATTGCTCACTTTTGTTAAATTTTGGTGCCTACTCACTATCCTCTCTTGAACCTTGTACAGCTGAGGAAATAGTCAAAGTTGTAAACAAATTAGACTGGAATTCAAGCTTAGGTATCGATAACATTAGTATTAAGGCTATAAAGCGCATAGTAAATCTAATAGCTCCAAGTTTATCCAAATGTTTTAATAAAGCCATAGTCGATGAAATATTTCCCACAAGTCTTAAAATAGCTAAAATAACCCCTATCTATAAATCTGGACTTAAATCTGATCCTGGAAATTATCGTCCGATCTCGGTACTTCCAGTCCTTTCTAAAATTTTAGAAAAAGTTATCTATAAGCGTTTAATGAAGCATCTCGATAGCCAAAAAATTATTTCCGATCGGCAGTACGGTTTTAGAGCGAAAAGCAACACCCTCGCTGCAACAATTGACCTTATAAATAAAATCAAACTAAACCTAGACCAAAAAAATATTGCCTTGGGCGTGTTCATTGATCTAAAAAAGGCATACGATACTGTCTGCCACCAACTGCTACTCGGAAAACTTAAGCGCTATGGTATCCAGGACAAAGTTCTGAATTTATTGGAATCTTATTTGAGTAATAGGTATCAATCGGTCAAAATAGATCTAGCCCAAAGCAAAACCCTACCAATCACCTGTGGCGTCCCCCAGGGTTACTAGGTCCACTGTTGTTCTTACTTTACGTAAATGATATAGCATTTTTGAGTCTAAAGGTCCATCTTACTTTATATGCAGATGATATTTTTCGATAGTTCTTTTGGCCATAGTCGATGATAAATACAGATTTACAGTTGTTGATATCTGTGCTTATGGCAACAACAGCGACGGTGGTATTTTTGCATCTTCAAAAATTGGAAAACGAATTCAAAATAATAGGTTCAATATTCCAAGTGACAAAGCATTGCCCGGGATAAACGTAGCACTTCCAGATGTTTTCGTGGGCGATCAGGCTTTTCCGTTACAAAAGAACATAATAAAAACATATTCTCGTTCTCAACAACTATCTCCGTCGCCTGTCACGCGCACGCAAAGTAGTCGAAGATAAAGAAGTTTGAAATATACAATAAAAATATTCGTTTAAATCCAGACATGGTTGATAATGTTGTTTTGACAACATGTACGAGGTGTGTTCAAAAAGTAAGGTGACTTTTCAAATTTGGCGGGCAACGTACTTTCGATTATCGATTTTTTTTATTTTGTTATGTTGGTACACTGTTCTGAGTAAAAAAAATGTTTACAAGTGGTACAAACTCTTCCAAGATGGCCGGGAAGATGCCAATGACGAGCCTCGCTCTGGACGCCCAAGTACGTCAACAACTGATGAAAACGTTCAAGCAGTGAAGAAAATTGTTCTGGAAAATCGTCGAATCACTATCAGAGAAGTTGCTGAGGATGTTGGTATATCGCTTGGCTCGTGCCATTAAATTTTTTCTAACGTTTTGGGCATGAGACGTGTGTCAGCGAAGTTTGTTCCGAAATTGCTAAATTTTGACCAAAAGAACCGTCGCATGAGCAT
>DWGR01004353.1:0-11214 GCA_018247715.1 Heliconius burneyi
GCTTCCTCTGCCTCCCCTGCTACATGCGGAATATTACGTAAAACTAAGCAATAAAAAGAAAAAAGAATACATTATTTGATCTGCAAAAGTGGAGCAAACGTAGTTAACCAATCAAAAGTATAAGTAGATAGATATATAGAAGCGAGCGTCATACATTACCGCGCCCTGTATCGATGGCGCAAACACTAACCCATGAATATGCATTCAGAGCTGCTGTGATCAAAAGGCAACAAGCTCTTTTGCGGAAACTAGATATAACCAACAACGGCCAAATCTATTTTCTGCATCTTATCTAATGTTATTCCTTTTCATGGTTCCGTACCTTAGGAGGTAAAAACCCAACCCTTGTAGGATCACTTTATTGCTTGTCTTTTCTCAAGCCATTTATCTCGAGATCGTGTGAAAGTGTCAAGCTGAAATTCATATCTAATATTTAAATCTAAGGTCAATTAGAGCACAGAAGAAATCAACCTTCTAAGTCATTACAATCAAAAGATTTTTTTTTTAAATTCGCTTTAAACTTCTCGCTCGTAATCATTTCCTACATGGGACTTCCAGTGCACCACATTTAAAAAATATGGCACTCAGTGAGAATTTAAAATAAAAATAAGTGTAAACACGAAAAATTAAAAGTTATAAAATTATATTTGTAGTTTTCCTCATACAAAATGAGTGCGTTACTAAATTCTGAAGGTCACAAGGAAGTCGGTGGGCGAATCGGACTCGTACTTGACCGGTTATTATTGATGCCATTTCGCGCTTTTTGTTGCACAGATAGAAAAAGAGAATCCTCCGCTGTCCACATGAATCCGAAACAGTGCATGATGGGTAGTTGAACTCAATACCCCACTATATCTTTGAGTGCGGAGAGGCAAAGTGAAAATAATTTATTCTTCCAGTGTAGACATCGTTTGACTATACGATGTCATCCATTGGATTAATTCAATTTTTTTATTGCTCTTTTTCTATTATATAAGTGTTTTAAAAAGCCTTTTATAATACTCGTATATCACTATCTATATTACAAATATAAAACAGTTCAAGTATTGAGATCTAACCTATTTTAAAATGTAATAAGAACTGACAAAGCCTAAATTAGTTGTAATCAAGATAGTGTCAATATACCAGAAAACCCATCACATTCCTTTTATTTAACTTTAGCGCCAATAAAACGGACAAAGCCCCTTTACTCGAGGGCTGCGGTAAGTGGAATCGTTTGTGAAATCCACCCATTAACTTCAGATTGAAAAACCTTATTATATACATTCTTACTTTGTTTATTTATCCAATGTGAAACTTGTATCATAGAATAATCAAAATATAATTGAAAATTAAATCAGCTTTACGTTGTATCCCGCTAAGTGTGGGACAGGGTTCGCAGAGGGAACTTAGTATTAATTCCCCTACTAACATATTCACCATTTTTCGGCGAATTCTGAGGGCATTGGGTGTTAAGTGGCGGAACTAAACGCTGCGCTTTGCCTCGACAAAAAATAAATGAAACTATAAATTTAAATAAATATTTAATTTATTTAAATTTATATTTTCATAGATAATTCAACCCACAACCAGTAGTGTTAACAGTCACACACTTGTACCCTTGCGCCACGACAAGCCTCATAGAATAATCGTATGTGAATATTTGATTACACGTTCTGCATGATCACGTTACATGGAACGGGATGACGAGAGTTTCTCGTATCAAATGGTTGATAATCTCTTCATTTATGCCTTAAATGAATGTCTAGACGTTATTAAATTTACTTTTTAAAGTTATGTAGGTACATAACATTTTGAGGTCAAATGGTAAAAACGGAACTTTTATAGCATTACTTTGTTCTCTGCTTTCTAAGTCAACCCATCCAAAAGATACAAGCATTTGTACGTCGATGTGGACCTACAGTTATGAAATCTGGCACGAAGTGAGAACCTTCAATACGAATGAAGGAAAAGCAGCTTTCATTTCATTATTAATTATTTTATTATTCTACAACGAGCATATCTGAATTATACGTTACAACGTTAGCAACTTATTATGAAAGTAATATTAAAAATATATACAAGGTCGGACATTGATAACAGCTTAATTGACATCGTATGAATCAGCTTTACGCGGTATCCCGCACACAGCAGGGTAGGCAGAGGGAATCTAATTCTGGAGGTATTCGGCTTCGCTTTTCCTCGACACCAGAGCGAAGAAATGGAAATATAAACATTAATAAATATTTTACTTCTTCGAGTGGGAATCGAGCCGACAACCGTCGTGTTACAGTGACACCCTTTTGCCACTGCGGCACGACGGCCTGAAACATCATATGAGATAATAATAACAGGCAGCTTATTTGTCTGTGTGGGTGTAATGATGACAGTAATAAAAAGTTAAAAAGTAGTAGGTACAGCACACGCACACGTCACCAACCGACTCTATTTTTCTGTTTATCTAACGCAGGAAATTACTTACTTTATCATGTTCACTTCATATCTACACAAAGATAACAATCATTAACGTGCTTCATTTTAGTACAATATTTTCATGTATCGCTTTTTGAATATAGTTCTGTGGTTGGATATTTTTTTTAGCGATTGTCAATTTCATATATTAACTTAATAGTGAATAATTAATATTAAGTCAATATCATCCACACCATCTGGATACGTGGCAATCCACTACTGTGCGGTTTCGTAGGAATTTCCTTCCACGCGCCACAGAACTGCGGAATGGCCTTACCACTGCAGTGTTTCCAGGTAGATATGGCCTGGGTACCTTCAAAAAGTGCGTCTACCTTAAAGGCCGGCAACGGCGGTGATCACTTACCATCAGTTCGTCTGCCTTGTCATTTTCCATAAAAAAAATAGTCATTGCCCATAGCATACTCTTTTAAATGACCATAAAGCCAGAGGAGGTTTGTATTTGATACGCAATATTTTTGGTTATGTTAAAACCACAATATACATTTTTTTCCATTGGATAAAAAAAATCGTTTTAGTCTCTGTCATTAGTTACTTTACCATACCTTTAAACACACATCCATATCACGTTAAGGTAAATTACATATTACGTACACGTATACCAAATAATAGGTAAAACATATAAACGTAGCGCGTAGCTCGTAGCTCGTAGCCAGTTCGCGCCCGCAGACCGCGAGTGACGGCCGCGCACGTCTTCCGACAATCCGTCGAGTTTCATTTAGTTTTAGAAATTTCCGATGGAGTTGATTGTCCTTGCATTATTCTTGGTAATGGAATTTCTCCATTTATAAGGCAAGTATTAGTGATGTACTCATGCTGCATTTTTATTATAGTGAATTATAAAATGGAATGAAATTTAATGAAGAATATAATTTAACTGTTTTTGAAAGTAATAGAATTATTTTTGACTATATTTTGCTTATTTATGATTTGTATATAAGTATGTTTTTTTAATAGATAAGTAGTGAATTAATAAATTTATTTATTTATTGAAAACTACAAAATATTGTTTTCTAATTGATTTCAATTTATAATATGACTTA
This sequence comes from Heliconius burneyi, assembly GCA_018247715.1. Classification (NCBI taxonomy): domain Eukaryota; kingdom Metazoa; phylum Arthropoda; class Insecta; order Lepidoptera; family Nymphalidae; genus Heliconius; species Heliconius burneyi. The sequence continues at coordinate 3,513 of DWGR01004353.1, forward strand.
CATTTCTCGTAATCTTAATAGGCATGACATTGCTTTTATTTTAGTTTTAATTAGTGAATAGAAGTATTTTTTTTAGAAAATGACATTATCTATAACAATATCTGGACAGAAATGAGGGCTGTCAAAATGGCGGTACATCCTTTATCACAAGTTCAATCACTTATCAATACGAATCTACACAACCACAATTTACCCTGCTATGCTTACTACTTTATAGTAATAAAAATTCCAGCTCACAATAAAGGAAAACTAAAATTCAGTTTTTGGATAAAATATTAAAGCCAAAAAGGTTTATTTGTCTATTCATAATATAAGAATATTATGATAATTACCACTTAGCCCAGTTCTCCCTAAGACAAGCTTAAGGTTAAATTTATTCTCGTTAGCAATTAGAGAATGATTACATATTTCGAATCATTGGACTAAATATACTATTACTGTTGGTTCCACTACACGTGTTTCAAAGGTCAGATAACTGTCATTTGACTCTTCTCGTAACCAAATACACTATACAACTACTTACGGTGGAGGACAAGATGACCTTAATAGAATTGGATAATCGAAAATGAAGACATTAACGGTAGTTTCTTATTATTTTCTGTCCTCGAGTTCTTCAGTTACTTTCGTGCCGGTGGGAATCATATAGGTAATAATTGCTAAGGTAACATGATGGCTTCTAATGTCCCACGAGGCCATTATCTTTTTGGAACTCATTATTAATCCGATTCTGTGATATATAGAGTATTATAAAAAAAGAAAAAGTCTTTATGTATAGTTTTATGTACAGTGTACATACTACATTATGTAAAATACTTTTTAACTTTATTAAATAACTAATAGCACAAGAATATCAATGAACTATTAAACACATTAAAAAATTAAGCACAAAATTCAATTTTTCGTAAATTATAGCACAGAAGTTGATGATACAGAAGAAATATAAGGGATAATTTTATTTTAATTCTTTATTGTATTAGTAGAGCAGTTATTGTGAATGTATATAAATATGCATATTCAACGTTTAGCCTTGCGAAGTGGTGCTGTGTAAAAACAATGCCTTTCTGAAAATTTCTCTACAAAGATTTTTGTTTTAAGATGCGAGTCTTACAATGAATATAGTCTAGTTTTTCATGCCATAGTTTTCTAGTTTTAGTATAGAAATATTTCACTGCTTTTAATATGTAACGGTATCTTTAAAAAAGTTAAGAAACCATTGTCTTAAAACTACAGTGATGTTTCTGATATTGTCAAAAAAAAACTAAAATCATTACGTTGTAAGAGTAATAATGTGCTTTTATACTTTCAAAGGTATAGTTTATATATCGATTAAGCTTCACACTCATTACTCATGAGTAAACTGAGTTACTTTTTATTACAATTATATACAGAATTTAACATAATATATATTTATATATTCCAGTAAGATAAACTATGTATTACTCGTACATATTCAAATAAGAATCTAATTTTCGAAATTCTAATATAACGTTCACAATTGATAAAATAAATATTCCATACAATAATTCAGAGATACATTTAAGATGATACTCACTCTCGTATTCAATTTTTACGCTAACGAAAGGAACGAATCTAATTTTCTCTTTACACGACGTACTCCTACTTAAGTACACCAAGTATGATGAAGGGTAAAAATATTCACGAACTTATTAAGCAGTCGAATCATAAAGTTCGCAATGTAACTATATTTTGACCTGCAAAGGTGACAATGTTACAGTATAACGTATAAAAACACTTGATATAAAATAGTATTATACAATACATTATTTTTATATCTTATGTATATTTGTCTTGACGCATGGGCAGAAAGAAGGGTATGAATGCGAGAGGTTGTGGGTTCGATTCCCACTCGAATTTTTTTTAGCTCTGTTGACTAGGCAAAGCGTGGCGTTGAATTACGCTATCTAATAAGCAATGTCTTCAGATTCGGCGGAAAGTGAGGAGCGGAGTCTCTTAAAACTAGTCCGGCTATCCTGTGTGCGGGATAAAGATTGTAACTGATTTAATTTAGATATATTTTTTAACATAGAAATGCTTTATTCGATCTTAAATCGCTTATGAAAAAGTAATTTTAATTTTTGAAATCTTAATATTTATCGGTGTTGATTAATTTATATTAAAAAATATATTATTTACTACACGAAAAAGGCCGCACTGCCATATTATTTCTACCTAGTGTAAATATTTTAACGATACTTACAATTATTGTCTTAATTACTCAATTTTATATTTACATACCTCTAAGACTTATCAAGTTATAAGGGAATACGATATATTAACAACGTAACATATGTCTGAATAATGTTTAAATGAGCTCGGAGAATACATTATCACTTATCGATATTTATCCCTTATCTTAGATCTTGTTACATTTACGTATTTTCTATTTAATTTTAGCCCAAAATTTTATTTTTTTAAATTTAAGCATATATGCTACATATAGCACAAAGTGTGGCTGTAAACGTGACAAGTTTTAGGTTCGATTCTCACTCGAGGAGATGAAATATTTAATAATTATTTTTTCTTCTCTCGCCACTCGATCCGGATTTACCGGAAAATAGGGAACAAAGTGTCTTAGGCGTGGATAAATTGGTACATCCAGAAATTCAACAACGCATTATGATTATAATTTTAACTAAATTAATTGTTTATTTATTTATTATACAATGGTAAATATCAATAAACTACAAGGTTCGGATTCGAGACACCAGTCAGCAGCACGTTTGTAGCAGCTTCGTTGTGCACGTTCCCTATATTATGTAAATTATATAAAGAATTACAAGAATTTAATTTATTGAAATATTTTTATTTTATCAGTCAAGTTAAAGTTTATTTATCGAATACCGCTTTTAAAATTAAGCCGGATATAAAAAGAAAGTAATTACATATCTTATTACTTATCATATAAGTTAAGTAATTACTTATCATATAAGTCTTTCCCATTACCACAAATCATGCAGAAAATACAGTGTACTAGTGACACAGAGTTTTACAAATAAATGCACACATTTTGTGTACTATATTTTATCTTTCAAGTACCCACTGTAATTTTATATAAGATACCAAATAAGGGTGCGTACATTAAAATTAACATTATATTGTTAGTAAATGTCGTCGGTATACCATTAAAGATTATAGGAATAAGAATATTCCTTTTATATTTCGGTTATAATACCACAAAGGGAAATGACTTTGCTTTACTTCGATGCGAAGATGCCTGTTCTTAAAGAGGCGGCGCTAAGAGATGATTAGGCATGACATTCAAAAATACCTTCTCTTATAAGCATTTCTTATAAAACATTATGTAATTTATTTTATTGTATTTTAAAGCAACATGCATTAAATATGGAAATATATATATAATACGTATTATATTAATGTCTTGCATATGAATATAGTTTTTTCCATTAAGGACATAACAATATAGCTCAATTTAGCTCTCCGCGGCTAGTGGCACCGTCTTGTTGAAACTACATATCGTTGATGTCAAGTCCATCCAATTTTGGCTACAAATAATCTTCGAACATAGCACGATAGCGCTCTCCATTGACGGTAACATGACGGTCGTTTTCATCCACGAAAAAAACCGCCCAATCACACCTCTGGCATGAAAACCGCACAAAACAGGAATTTTTTGCAGATGCAACGGTGTCTCAAGAAGCACATGTTGGTTTGTTGCTGACCAATAACGCATATTTTGCTTATTAACAAGGCCATTGAACCAGAAGTGAGCTACGGCCGAAAATTGGAGTAAGCGCTCTTAAAGTTCGACTCAGAATTTCGGTAGTCATTTTTAATCACTTTTAAACGTTGTTGGTTCGTGAACCTTACCATTATATAAATGTTGACTTTAACTAACGTTTTGACATTAACAGTTCATTAAAAAAGTTTAAGAGTGCGTTCATATAAAGCTACGAAATTGTTATGTCAGACTTTGTGTTCCTGCGCCACTACTGGCTTCAAGTATTCAATTCAAATTCAAAATATTCTTTATTCAAATAGACTATGTAAACACTTTTGAATCATCGAGTGAACATACAAACAAAAAGCTACCACCGGTTCGGAAGGCAGTTCTGCTGAGAAGAGCTGGCAAGAAACTCAACAGTTGCTCTTTTAAAAGTCAATGGTATAATTAATAATTACATTAGCTGGCAGCTATCCTGCATGACATTCAACAGACATTAATTCCATGCATATTTATTCTCTAAATATTCTTGAATGTATATTGTATTTATTTGTATGCCATATTCTTACTTATGTACAAAAACTTAAATATAATACAATTTCCTGTGGAATTTTCTTCGTTTAGTTATTATCACTTTTATGACAGTAGCTTTAATATGAGTCCTTACTATCACGCCGCGCCGCCTGCACCGCCATTGGACTTATAAATATTTTCTTTATTCCTACCCGTAAGTGGGAAATGTTTTCTCACCTTTAATATTTTGTCTTTTACTTTTATCTATATAATAATTATATCAATATAACTATTGCCCTAAGATCCCATTGCATAAATTAGCGTAGTTTTTTTAATGAAACTTCTTTTTAAAAGTGATACATGATAGTAAAAAAGAATACACCAGAGTTGCCTGCCGTGCCACAATCAGTTTTAATTAAATTATTGGCAATTTTTTTGTTGAAAAATTACACTCACATATATAAATCTTACACCATTTGAAAGAAAATCGCACAAGGAATTAGTAAAACAATGGTTGCCACCTCTCAGAATGCCACAATTCCAGGGTTGCCAGGTTTAAACAGGTCACTTAATGTTAATAATTTGCACTCATGTGTTTTTTAAGTAAATTATATATCAAATTAAAGCCTATTAATTTCTCAACATTATAACATGATTGCCTGTAAAATAACTGCCGCAAGCAGAAGTTGCCATTATTTGAATTATTTTATTCCGGTTCCGGTTCACTATGGGAATATAAAGATGAACTACGTGGTGTGCTTTATGATTTAAAGAAAAGTATTATGTAATAGAAAGTCGATCTTACAGTCAATCCTTATTTTGACTGTTTGTCTGTTAAATTATGTTTTTATTAAACATATTAAATACATATTAAAAACTACTTAAAGATGAAATCATCCTTGTTCTGAAGTAAAAAAAAAATCAGCTTCACGTTGTATCCCGCACACAGCAGAGTAGGCAGATTGAACCTAGTGCTAAGACACTCCGTTCCCCACTTTCTGCCGAATTCTGAAGGCATTGCGTGTTGAGTGGCAGAACTCAACGCTGCGCTTTGCCTCCATAACAAAGCGCAGAAATAGTAATATAAACGTAAATAAATATTTCATTTCCGCGAGTGGGGATAGAACCCACAACCTTCGCATTACAATCACACCCTTGTGCCTGAATAATAGTACTATTTGACATATTAAAAAGATCTTATAAGATCTTATAGCAACATATATACGAATACTTCAAAAAATTTCTATTTACTATAGCTGCCTAGTCACAACGCGTACATACAAATAGGCGTGAGGTAATCTAAAATTTTCACTTGCAGACCACTTTTAGTGAATGTAGAAATTAAAATAATGTAGAAACACATATCGTGCGTAAGGCCACGATAATATTAATTTAGGGTTGCTACTTGCACCTGCTCTTGGTAAAACTCTTTGTGTACACAATATTTTACATAACTTCATGTCAGAATTAATTTAATTTATTATCTTTTCTTATGTGATTTCTGTATGTTTATTTTGTATTCTTCTATGATTTTTACTGCATATAGAACTTGATTAGTAGAAATATATGTTACTGAATAAATGAAGGCAAGTTACACTATCTTATTATTAGTATTGTAAAGATTAAATATAGAAAATGTTTTTTTAAGATTAATGTTTTTTTAATTGGCTTACAATATACACATTTTTTAAACCTACATATAAAATGTAAAACATATATCAAAAAAAAGCTACATCAAGAGAGTCAAAATAAACTTAACAACCAATCAATTTCCCGTACGATCCACAAACAAGTTTCAGTCGTAAATAAAAATATTAACATTATGTAAAGAAAGAAAATTGGAAGAAAATTTTATGAGCAATGTCGTAAGCCTGAACACGTGTAGCAAATTTGTTCGGAGGCATTCCTTTCAAAACATATTACTGGATCATGTGAGCTGGGACGAGTGCTTTTTGCTTGGAATAAATATGGATATATTTTTCTCAATGCCGTCATGGCAGAGGGGCACAAAGTGTGACTGTAATGCAACGGTCGTGGATTCGATACGAGGGAATGAATTATTATTTATTAATATTTTCATCTCTTCGCTTTGGAACCAAGACAATAAGCCCGGAGTTACGCCAATCAACACGCAATGCCTCGAAAGTTTTGGCGGAGTTTCTTAAGACTAGGTTCCTTCTGCCAAGGTAGGCAGAATGTATCTGTATGTGTAAGATCTATTTGATATCGGTTATGTTCTTCTCCTATTGTAAGGATATATGATAGATTATTTTTCACATCGTATGTATAATAAATAAATTACTCTTATCGTGAAACGCTTATCAAAATTTTATATTAGACATATAGACGTGACACAAACGTATTCTCAAGCTGTAACTTCTACTCTTACTTAGTCCATAGTTAAAGATTGTAAAGACGTTTTTTTACATAATATCTGTAAATATGCGTTTGGTTATAAAATACAAAAACAAATGAATCCCTAGATTGACAAGAATTAATGAAAACAAAAAAATAAAACTAAGCGGAGAACGAGCGGATGGACCAAAACAAAGATCTACAATCAGTAGATTCAGAAAATAAAAATAATTATATTAATTAAGTTTATAAATAAAATGTCACTTTACGCTTACAAAGTTAGAAGCACGTGGAACGCCGATAAGATATAAAATATGTATTTGAATTTAATGAAGTAGTTTTTGTAAATAAAAATATACGAGTACCTACAGTCAAATAATTTATGATGGGTGTACATGGAACTCGCAATTCCCATTAAGTAATGGCTCTGGCTGTTCCTGATATACCAAAACAATTAAGTGCTAAAGCTTCATTAAATTAACCCTTTCATCCCATTATTGCTTTTTCTTTGATTAATTGTTAGTTGTTTTTGTTTTAGTCAAATAAAACTTGTAGCGCTTGGTTTTTCTTAGACAATTGTACTGTTGTCTGTCGTATAAAGTTGGTGCAGTGTAAACGTGTTTAGTAATGAACTACTTTGATTGGGAGTTCGATTATTGTTGCCCACGTATTGCTTTTATTTTATCACTCTGGTTGATAAAGTGCCTCGTTGAATTTCGCTACTTATTACGTAGTGTCTCGGCTGGGAAGCGGAGCACGGAGTGCCCGAACACGAGGTACTCTTTTGTGTACAAAATTTAAAAGAAACTAAGGAAGATAGTTTCATTTCAACGTTATCCATTATACTCGTATCTGCCTTCAGAGTTACCTTGAGCACTTAGAATGTATCATGTAACACTTGTCACATTTATTACCATATGCCCACACGGCCGAAGCCGCACACGAAAGCTACAGAAAAGGAGTACGTAGAGTAAGAGTAGATAAATGCATTTCAGATTCACCGCGGCACAATGCAAATGGACGATTTTAAAAAATAAAACGAAAATAACTTAATAAGCTTATTGGATTTCCTGAAACTTAAACTAGGTCAACCCAAAATGTAGCCGTCAGAAACACGAATTGAGATGAATC
>DWGR01004354.1:0-11214 GCA_018247715.1 Heliconius burneyi
CTTATCGCGGAATTCTATAAGTTATTCCGTGTCTAGTGGCGATACTTAACGCCGCGCTTTGCCTCGACACCATAGCGAAGAAATAAAAAATAAAAAAATCCTCGAACATGAATCGAACCCGTAATCTATCGCGTTTACAGTCACACGCTTGCGCCCCTGCGCCACGATTGGCCAAAATGGAATTAATCACTGAAATGTGTATATTTATGTATTTATAGATACAGATTTTTCTTATAAATACAATATTCATTAGATAAATACATTATTTGACCGTTTTATCTTATATTTTATACTGTTTATTTTTTTTATATTTCATATTATTTTTTGATAATTTTAACGTTATTTATATGCAAATTTCGATATCGAGGTCTTAGAGCTTAGGTAGCACTTAACGGAAACTTAAGTTAACATGAGGCATTTAACCTCTTAAAGCATTAAGAGAATTTGCTTATTCCAATATCAAAAGGTAAAAACTTAAATTGGGTTTACAAAAGTGTCCGCAATATATTTAATTTATTATTTTTGTATGTATTTTCTTATTTAGTTAAAATTTTTTATATCATTAGCTAGCTCGCTGAACGTTTAAAATTAGAGTTGTAATAAAATCGATATTTTAAATTTATCTACTGTATTTTGGTTTATCAAAATGTGACTGTAAAAGCGACGGTTGTGAATTCGATTCCCGCTGGGGGAAAATTTACTCGTTCGGGGAACGAGGCAATGCTTTCAGAATTCCGCGGAGAGGGTGGAACGGAAGTGTCTCAATAGGAAACAGAGTGTTTTTACAATAAATTACCTGATCCCCCCTGCATACATTGAAGCTAAAAGTAAAGAATATCAAAATTTATAAAACTTGATTATGATAATAGTTAAAAATATTTTCTTCTTATCATTTACCAATAGGTATATCGGTTGTAGGTAGATTTGCCAAAAAAAAAATCATAGATATCCTTGTTAAACTGATTTCCGGTAATATTTTTAATATTTTTAAAGTGTTATTCCACACTTAGGAAGTATAGTTTCCGGTAGATTTAAATAAGAGTTTATTTTAAAAAAATATTACGTTTCTGATTCTATCTAAGGGAAACTCTGCCATACATAAACAAAACGTAACAGTTTGTGCCAAAAATATAAAAAGTTGATGTTGCTTCACAATGCAAAGTGTAAATTGTGGAACTAATTATTTCATTGTCTTCTAATGTAGAGGCGGTTGTGAAAAACACTTTTCAGAAACATGAATTTCCTTTTTTGTCCTAGCTTTTTTCCTGGCTTTTCCGGCTATAAATAAAATTCCCACGTATAGCAGTGTGGTCAGAAGGAACCTAATGTTAAGATCCGTTTCCGACAGACAACGCTGTTCTTTGTCTTGTTGTCAGAGCGAGGATGTAATAATGACTTATTACAATATATATGAGGACAGTCGTAGCGCAGATGCACAAAGTGTGACTGTAAAACCGACTGGTTGTGAGTTCCTCCATCCCCACTTGAGGAAATAAAATATTTATTTACACTTATATTTACATTTCTTCGCTCTGGTGTCGAGACAAATCTCAGTGTTAAGTTCTGCCACCCAACACGTAATGCCTCCAAAATTTAACAGAAACTGAGGAACGGAGTTGATTGAATGACTAGGTTCCCTCTGCCTACCCTGCTGTGTGCGGGATACAGCGTGAAGCTGATTTGATTAGATTCTTTTATAAAATATATATTTACCTAGTTATACTAGGTAAGTAGAGAGAATTTTTACAAATGCACTATAAAATGTGCACCACTTATCGCTTTGTATAACTGTATTAATGTCGTAGCTCGGTAAGTTAAGTACGTTAAGTAAGTTAAGTCAAGTACGTATCGCTTATGTTACAATTATTATTACTAATTCCAAGCAAACTCGGACACTTTTCATAAATGCTATCTGCTATAAAAAGTAAATGATAAACAATTTGTATGTAAAGTAAATGTCTAAGTAAGTAATATATTTATCTGCATATATAATTGGATAAAAGATAAGGCGAGATAAGCTTAAGTTGTAACTTAATAGCTTTGATATGTATTTTGTAGATAAGAATTTATGGGTTCTCGTTGCACAGTTGTGACAAGTATGAATGAACATGATAATTATGGATTCGATTATAAGTTTATTAAGAGTAATTTATTATTTTTCAATTTCTAGCACATGTAATATAGTGTTAATTTAGTGTTAAAACACTGAGTTCCCTCACTATTCTCTCAGCAACTGAGAGTTTGCGCGTTCAGCGTAAGTCTACGCCGTGATTTATCTTCGGCGCGAGAAAATGAATCCGAGAAAATGAATCCGCAAGCCGAGGTTCGAATCCTTGGTTGGCAATTAAGTTTGTCTCTATATATACAGAATTTTTGTCACTCTCTTTTCGTCAAAAAAAATATTTCAATGTTAGTAAACATTGGAATATTTTTTTTATAGATTCTCAATACTATTTAAAATAATGTATTTTTAACTTTATCTAGTAAATCCGGATGTTTTCCAATATAAGTTGGTAAATGTAAAGATATATAGATAGATATACTCGGATAGGGCCCAATTAGGGGGTTTGATTAATGAATTAAAAATACTGGCAAATTTCAAGATTTGTACCATAATGAGATAACGGGATCAGTTGTAGCTTTAATTAATAAAATTGAAAGTTGTATGTTTTCTCAAGTAAATCATTTACATATTTGGAGTGAATTAAAATTAAATAAAAAAGTAACCTTGCTTATCAGTTACCAGCCATGGCACTGAGTCGTAAGCCTGTGACTGTAAACGCGACGGGTTCTTGGTTCCATTCCCACTCGAGGAATTGTACTCTGGTGATGAAAGAGCAGCGTTAGTTTCCTTCTTTCAACATGTAATGTCTTCAGAATTTCGTCGGAAGCCGGAGAGTCCGCTCTCTGGTGGTTGCAAAAGGCTGCTTCTGCCTACCCTGGCTACATGCGAGATACAGCGTAAAGCTGAACTGAAAAATAACACTTGAGTGACATACATGTTCTTATAATAATAAATAAACCAGCTCAATCGCTTCGCTCACCTACCCTCGTTCATTTCGCTCGCTATACCAACAAATTAAATAAGATCTTCAAAGTAATGTTCTTAACACTACAGCCTTATTACTTTCTTACTTTATAACTTCATGTATGGTTAATTATGTTTGTAAAACATATTTATACTGTACATTATAAATATACATAAATTGTATAAAGGCCGTTGTGGCACAGCGGCACAAGGGTGTGACTGTAACGCGACGGTTGCGGGTTCGATCCCCACTCGAGGAAGTGAAATATTTATCTACGTTTATATTTCCATTACTTCACTCTGGTGTCGAGGCAAAGCGCGGCGTTGAGTTCTACCACTCAACACACAATGCCTCCAGAATTCGGCAGAAAGTGGGGAGTGTCTTAACACTAGGTTCCCTCTGCCTGCTCTGCTGTGTCCGGGATACAGCGTGAAGCTGATTTAATTTTATTTATTTTTAAATTCTATATATAAAATGTTAAAAACACATAATAAAAGATATACTCGTATCTAAGATACATTCATATCTCGACACTGAACGACTCGTTGAACGCGACGTAATGCGACGTTCGCAAGAGGAAAATGGAAAATGCGTTCATGTTAAACTTTAAATTTAATAATGTTATATTGAATTTTTACTTTGAGTGTGATATTTGTTAGATATTACAAGAATTTAATATATATTTTAGAGAGGCTAGTTATTTGTAGGGTAGGTCTTGGCGTAAAGGCATAAGTTCATAATTTAATAGTGAAATATTTATTTAATTTTTTATTTCATTTTGCTAAAAATGGGGGATGGAGTGCTTTAGCATTAGGTTCCCTCTGCCTACCCTGCTATGTGCGGGATACAGCGTGACGCAGGTTAATAAACTATAATTTTTGCATTTCCCGTGTCTATTTTGAAGATTCTACAAAAAAATAAATTCAGTCAAAAAGTTCTATGAGCTTATGATAATTCATATTTTTATTTTCACTTAAGGACCTATTAGAAGGAGAAGAAAGTGTTATAAAGAGAGAATGATGTCATTTTTTTGTAAATATAGAAAATTTGCATTTTCCTGTCTGGGAATCGAATCTCTTGTTATCTTGGTATGTTGATTATTATATTTTTAAACATTTTTTTTTCTGCAACCGAATACTATTTATCACTAATAACTTTATCAAAATAGATACTATAAGACCTCTAAGAAAGTACAGTGCCATAGCGATAATATTAATATTCCACACGAAAATTCTATCTAAGTAAATAAATATTTCACAAAATCTCTCCTTAAAAGGATCATTTGAACAAAGCCCTTACTTATTTGAGTATGAAACGGCACAGAGCAAATAACAAACGTCATTAAGAGTTGTTTGACTTATTATTTACTCCAGAGACAGATCTCGTTTCGAAATTACAACTTTCATAGTAAAGTTTAATAAATAATGAAAGTTTCAGTTTGAGAAAGAATTGCTCGCAATAAGAGATACTCATATTATGACTCCCAGTCCGCTCGACGGCTTCAAGCCGAGGTTCGAATCCCGTAGGGGGTGCCCTTATAGTCGTCGATTTCATCACAGGCAGCCACTTAGTGCTTGCATTTCTTCAGGGGCAAAGTACCCTCTTCCTTACCCAACCGGTGTCTCTGTAAAAGCCAAAAGGGCTAACAGCATTAACCTTATGTTCGAAAAAAATATATTATCTTATTTTTAACATCATTTAATACAGTAATGTGCAGAGAATATACTTAGTTCGCCATTTTCTTAATTTCAGACATTTGATGTTTAATGACGTGACTCAACGCTGCACTATGTCTTATTAATTTCTTCTAGTACATCTCAAGGAAATAGAGAATAAATTAGGGATTAAATCCACAACCAGTCACACACTTGTGCCCTTACGCCACGATTGGCCCCGGGCTAAGAGATAAGCGACTATAGAGCTGTAAACGCAACTGGTTGTGCTTTCGACTCTTTCCTCACTCGAAGAAATGAAATATGTATTATAATTTTCATTTCTTCAACACGCAATGCCTCCTGAATCCGGCAGGAAATGAGCAACAGAGTGTCTTAACACTAGGTTCCATCTGCCTACCCTGCAGAATGCGGGATACTGCGTGAAGCTGATGTTTTTAAGATTTTAGCTGATCTTTTAACTGGCAACCTATAATCAATTCGTATATACAGTACCAACTCAAATTCATGCAGTTATTAGTACCTTAACATATTTGTAAAATAACTGTAACGCGACGGTTGTAGGTTCGATTCCCACTCGAGGAAGTGAAATATTTATTTACATTTATATTTCTATTTCTTCGCTCTGGTGTCGAGGCAAAGCGCGGCGTTGAGTTCTGCCACTCAACACGCAATGCCCCCTGAGTTAAGTGAGAAAGGGAGTGTCTTAACACTATGTTCCCTCTGTCTACCATGCCGTGTGCGGGATAAAGCGTGAAGCGGAACATATTTGTAAAATAAATATACTAAAGGCACGTTATAACATAAAGAAAAAAAAATGTTAATATAATATCTCTTATTACAGCAACGTCTCAAGAGATGCTTGAGATGGAAATTCGATACTGGATAAATCTTAATCTCCGTCCAGAAAATTCTTATAGAATTTGAAATATAGGTTATATTAGCTGTATGCATATTCCGCATGTTATATGAATAAATATAAAGTTGACAACTCACTAGGTTCCCTCTGCTTTCCCTGTAATATGCGAAATACAGGGTGAAGTTACATGAGAAATAAAAAAATAACATTCAATCAGCTTCAGATTGTAGTCCCCACTTTCTATTAAATTCTTCTTCATTTCATGTTGAGTGGCAAAACTCAACGCCAGACTTTTGCCTGGATGACAGAGCAAATAATATTAAAATATTATTAAATAACAATTCATTTCCTCTAGTGGACATCGAACCTACACTTGCGCCACGACGGCCTCTAATAATACGTTATTTAATTAGATAACTACTAAACCTTAACTGGCAACACTACACGATATAACACAATTCAAAGACACGATATAAAACTTATTCAAAGATTGTACTGATATATGGTCATCGATAATAATCTTTTGTTCTCTTATAATAATGACACATAAAATGACGTTAAGAAGTTATAATTCTAGTTATAATAAATGTGGCCGTCGTGCAAGCGTGCAAGGGTGCAAGGGTGCAAGTATAAATGCATCGGTGGTGGGTTCGATTCCTACTCGAGGAAATCATATTTGAATATTTTCTCGCTAAAGCTAGCTAGGAAATTGTGTCCTTGAATTTTATCAATCAAAATGCAAAGTCTCTAGAATTCGGCGGAAATTGGGAAACGCTAACGGTAGTAATATGTAAATGGAACTAAAAATATAAATTTACATCCTTTTTAATATAAATAAATATTCAAAATCATAGATAACCCGGAAGTTTATTGAGATACTGAAGTAATTTCCGGTCCGTTTGGGCGGAAATTCTCATATTTCAGAATTCAATATTATCTTCATCAAATAACTTGTTTCAAAATGACTGCCGATGTGAAATAACAGCAGCCATGACATTCATTTCTTGGCAAGAACGCCAGGAGTCATCATCTCTATCGTAAACACTAATGCCACTTTTATTGTTCTTATTCAAAACAGAATAGTTTATGAGTTTGTTTTATGGGGCCCGTAGATTGAAATTTACAAACAAAATTGAACGATTTCGTAGTTATTTCGATTTTGATTATGAAAGTTTAGACTAAAGTACACTATAATATTACTGCGTAGAAGATTGCCAATGCTGGCGTGGCGCAGGGGCACAAATTGTGACTGTAAACGCGACTGGTTGTAGATTCGATTTCCACCTTACTGTGTCGAGGAAAATGCCTCTGCAATTCGGAATTAGTAGATTTTGGAAAATGGTGAATGGAGTGGCTTAGCATTAGGTTCCGCCTACCTTGCTATGTGGGGGATACAGCGTGACGTAAAAAAATATATATACATTGCTTTTAATTCAGCTGAAAATAGACGATAATGTCAAAAGAACCGCAGATTTTACCAAATGATTGAAGTTTATATGATCTCGCTAACAAAATACCAATAATTAAGTTCAAATGCGGCCAGTTGTGGCGCTGGGGTACAAGCGTGCGGCTGTAAACGTAACTGGTTATGGGTTCGATTTCCATTCGAGTATATCAATTAATGTTTTCAATACCTTACTATAGTAAAGAGGCAAAACGCGTAATTAACTTCCGATTGATAGCATCGAGCATATTATCAACAATATCATTATCTTAGAAGACATATAATTCTATAGAGGCCGTTGTAGCGCAGCGGCACAAGGTGTGAGTATAACGCTGACTATAACGCGACGGTTGTGGGTTCAATTCCCACTCGAGGTAGTGAAATATTTATTAATGTTTATATTTCTATTTCTTCGCTCTGGTGTTGGAGCAAAGCGCGGCGTTGAGTTCTGCTACTCAACACGCAATGCCTCCAGAAATCGGCAGAAAGTGGGGAACGGAGTGTCTTAACACTAGTTCCCTCTGCCTATCATGCCGTGTGCGGGATAAAGCGTGAAGCTGATTTTTTTTTTAATATATTCTATGAAAAAAATATTCAATAAGGTGTACTAATACAAAGTCGTTGAATTATCCATATTGAAGCTATACCTAGTATCCGTTGCCAAAGAAACTGAAGTAAAAGTAGGAATAAGTTTGGCTTCGGGTCTTATTGCATTCCTGTTCTATCCCATGTCAGGAGGACTATTCCTTTTATTTGGGAATAACAGTTATTTTACAAATCAAGATTTAGTAAGCTATACTTTATTTATTTATTAAGGGTAATAAGTCATACAATGACATGGAAAACATTTTTTTCATGGAAAAAAAACACTGTTGATGAAAAGAACGTGCAAAAACAAAAGGCTTGTAAAATAAAAAGAATATGACTGTTCTTCTGCTATCTAATTTAAACTATCTTTTTCTTCGCATTTTCTTTCAATTTTTCTCATCAAGATTTAAAGCCTTAAAAGCATTGAATAATAGATTTTAATTGATTTTAGTAACCTAGGGGTAGATAAAGCGAACCAAGTGTAAACACACTTAGTTCCTCATACACCACTAATATCTCAAGACATTGTGTGTTGAGCGGCGTAGTTAAACGCTGGGGTATGTAAAAAATTCTCTACATCCAATGGTACATGACATATAAAGAAAGTATCATTCATGGAAAATGCCTGAAAAATGTCACTTTGTGATATTCGCGGTCTATACAATTTACGATCACCATATAAAAGTACGGGCATAAAAACATGAAAAACTGTTTACGTTCATCGTTAAATGTATATTGTTGCGGTATATAAAAGGGGCCTTTGTCCTCAAGTTCTCTTCAATATTACTAGTGAATCTGGGCCTTCCTTATATAGTGCCATATATTTAAAACGTTAGTTGTGATTGAGTTTCTACTTTGGTGGATTACGTACCTTACATTACGATATTTGTTAAAATTTTTACTTCAAATAATATGTGTATTTATAAAAGACTTTTGTGTAGTTTTCTTCTTCGTCTCAACGCTTGGAAAATTCAAAAACAAAAACAAATATACAATTATGATAAAAAAAATATTTGAGTCCGTCGAGGCACACAGTCATAAGCGTGTGACCATAAACGATACGGTTTGTAGGTTCGATTCTCAATCAAAGAAAAAATACTTAATATTTTCATTTTCTTGCTCTGGTAACGAAGTAAAGACAGAATGTTGAGTTTCGCCACTCAACACGCCTACATAATTTGCCAGTGAGTAGAGAACGGTGTATCTGGGAAGTATCGGAGTATCTTAAAACGTTCGTTTACGTTTACTTTCCCATGTTCCCTTTGCTTTCCGTGGTATGTGCCCGATACAGTGTTGGATACGTTAAACAAACGCAATATCTCTATATTGCGAGAGAAAAAAAAATTATGTATTAAACCAACTAATAAAAATAGTAGTTCAAAATAGAAAAACTTACTTTAAAAGTACCTTCTTTTATCAGTATTTACGTATTCTACTTTGGAGTGACTACTCTGACCATATAAGATGTAAATACGTATTCCGAAAAAGTAATGAAAAAAATGTCCTTATATAAATGCAAGATCACGTAGGGTGTAAAATCGTCCATGTTCTATATACACGTACTTATCGTGTCACATGGAGTTTTGGAGAACAATTTATTCTACTTTTTGTTCACATCGTTTCAGAAGAGATGTTAATTATTCTAGATATTTGTTTTCTTTTTTGAGATTCTAAGAGAGGGGTAGTGGGAAACCTAGAAACGTCAAGATAAGACATTCCATTCTCCATTATGACAGTTTCGTGTCTAATTTACCACCAGATTCTTACGTGCTGTTACCCGAGTAAGAAAAAAAATATTTATTTCATCTCCCCGAGTGATAAATGGCCGCAACTCATACTCTGACATGCCCACGTACCTGACCACTCTTCCACTTTTCCATCATAAATCTTTTTTGCCATTCTTTTATCACTCATTCTCTGACATGCCCACGTACCTGAGCACGTTCTTTTTCATTATCATCGTGATCTTTACTAGTACCTGCCGATTTGTTTATCTCTTCATCACTGATTTAGTCAACTGGACTCAACGTATGTTACGGAGAGATCACATCTTCACAGCATTCATCTTTCTCTCATTCTTCTTTTACAATATTCACTTTTCCACTGCTCCTGTATAACAAATACATACATATATTCATCTCGAATGGAACTTGAACCCACTCCAACGTTATCTCTAAGACACGTGCTAACTTCACCATGACAGCCTTAATTAATTGTTAATTGGCACAAATTATCAGTAATTAAAGATGTCATTCACAGTTTTATTGCATTAATTATAATGTTTATCTGTAATCTGTAACAGATCATTAAGTGCTATAAATAACTTGATACCCACGGTATGTCCGCTATGTGGTTTAGAATGCATAATTTACATTGCCTTATGCGTAGTCGTAGTATTAATAATAGACATAAATAGAGTTTAATAATAATAAATAGAGGCCAGTTGTGGCACAGGAGCACAAAGCATGGCTGTAAACGTGACAGGGTGTTGTTCGATCCCTATTCGATGAAATGGAATATTTATTTCAATTTATATTTCCATTTTTTCGTTATGGTGTTGAAACAAAGCGTGGCACGCTGTGTCCCGCAAACAGCAGGGTAGGCAGATGGAACCTAGTGTTAAGACACTCCGTTCCCCACTTTTAACTGAAATTTGGAGGCATTGCGTGTTGAGTGGTGGATCTCAACGCCGCGCTTTGCCTCGGCACTAGAGCGAAGAAAAGGAAATATGAATTTAAATAAATATGTCATATCCCCATATTGGGGATCGAATCTATAGCCAGTCCCGTTTACAGTCACAATTTATGCGACTGCGCCACGACTTGCCTCTTATTATTATGTAGACAACGTAAAGATAATTAATTTAAGTAAAATGATATATGTTTAGATGAAACTCTTTTGGCTTACAACTCAGCTTAGTTCTTTATTTATAACCCCTAGACTTGCCAACTTAGTACCTACATAACAGTTTGTATTAGCGTTACTGAACAAAGAATTACAGTTTTCTCTATTAATCTTTTAATCTTTTCTAGTTATTTTTCTATTTTATTTTTATAAAAATTGTTATAAATCCATGCAAGAGGCTCAATCGATTTTAGATTTAGCTCCTTATTAGACACTTATGAAGAACTGTACAAAATACAATCAACTTAAACTTTATATTTTGTCAGACTCAACTGATAATTCTCTATAATTTTTTTTAAGTTTTGTAGGAAAACATATCCCTAAAGATCATAAACTTATGAACTTATAAACTGACTAGGAATAGGTTTAGAGATAATTTTGTATTAGGGAAATCTCTATAGTTTAGTTAAAATATTTCAGCCTGAGTGGAACTATCATCAGTTTACGTTACAGCTGGAACGGAAGTGTTTCAATGGGAACGGAGTATTTTAACACTATGCTCTCAGATTTCCTCTGCGTACTAAGTAAAATAATGTGTTTTTAGCTTCACGCTCTATCCTGCAACCGCTCTATCACCTATTAAAGTAGGGAGAGGGAACCTGGAATTCTCCACTTTCCGAAAAATTCTGGAGACTTTTCCTTTACTGAGTGGCAGAACTCAACACCACGCTTTACGTCGTTAGCAAAGCGATGAAGAATTTAAATATTTCAATTTAT
>DWGR01004355.1:0-11214 GCA_018247715.1 Heliconius burneyi
CAAGACGATCTACTAACTTCCTGCTAAGTTGACAAAGTACACACTAAATTATGTAAGATACGGTAGCGAGGCTTTAAACTTTGTCCCTCGCGTAGAGGACAAACTGTTCTCACTTGGTGTGGGAAAGGTTTTTCTAACTTTTTACGTAATATTTGGACTTTATTTGAAAATATTAAAAAAATCAGTCAAGTGTGAGTCGGAGTTGCCCACCGAGGATTTTGTACAAATATTACAATTATATGTATGAAATGAACTATAAATAAAAGTTTGTAATTAAATGTCTATAATTTTTCAAATTTTCGATCTTTCCCTTTATTTTTATTGTAAGATCCCAATTCATGTCAAATTTCATAAATGTAAGTTCAAAAATCATAAGTATTGGCAGCGCATTTCTTACAAAATGCGACAAAAATTATACATAAATTGCTCGTACCTTTTGCTTCCATTGACTCAGAAGCTTTATTTTTTTTTGCTCAAAATGACAGTAAACCTTAACCATGTGGCTCGAGATAAATGGTCGTGATAGACGGACAACAAAGTGATCCTATAAGAGTTCTGATTTATACTGTGAGGTACGGAATCCTAAAATATTAACACCAACTTGGTTCTGTTGGGACGTGCTTGATGGAATATGGAGGTAATGTGTTGAGATCTCGGTATTGCGGTGCTGATTCTGCTGCTGATTACGATACGAAGCTTATTGATGATTGATGAATGGTTTGCGGGGCAGGGGATACATTTTACATTTGCGGGATTACGCATATATCGGGATTGAATCTACGCCGCGTAAATAATGCTTGACGTTGTCAATCACTCATTAATGGAAGAATTATATTGCTTATATGTATTTCTCAAAATATAAAAAGCAAAATACCTCTTAACAACCTGAAAGTAAATTATATCACTGTCCCATTCGTATACCTGCAAAAATGTCCAAATATGAAAAAAATGTCGAATATTTTATAACAAATTTTTAAAAATATTTTTGCGACAACCCAAATTAAGAACCACCTCATTCTAAAATGAGGAACGAAAATTAAAACAACAGTTTGATTAAATGTACAAAATAAACAGTCAACGGGTACGCTAAGGTTGAGAAGCCATTTTAATATCTTTTGAAAATAATCATAATATTTTTTGAAACATTAAATTTCAAATAATTTTTAACAATAATAAAATTTGATTATCTATATATTATCCCATCAAAAACAAGTGTGAAATGCGAGCCAAGTTAAATGAATGGGAGATCTTCATGGGAGCCGAGTTCTGTGTTCACTCAAGATAAAATTAAAACACTAAATTTTAGTCGATTTTTTTTCTTTCACGTGTTATTACAATTTAAAGTTAGTGTACTGTCTTAATCCAACTTGTACTGGACTACCAGGTTGATATTTGATTTGGTATTTTACCACCAGGCGGTGGTAAGAAATTGCCAAGTCAGATTTAGCCAGTTTAGGGAGTTTTATAAAATGTGCTAAATTTCATGCATCAGGATATTTCGATTACCTACAGGACATTTACTTTACGTCAAAACATTAAGTCCATACAAATAAAGTTGTGGACAACAAGTTGTTTAAAATATAATTAGCAACTACCCTAGCGGATCCTAGTGTTAAGACACTTCGCTCTTCACTTTCTGCCAGTCTATACGTGCGGGTTGGAGTAAAAAAAAAATTAAAATATTTAATATTTTCCCCGACTAAGAACCGAACTGTCACAACTTGTCGTATTTGCAGTAGCACGCTTGTACCTCGACTGGCCTTACTTGCGCCACAGGTGTTGTTTTACTAAATAATATTAGTTTCCATGTTCGTAACAATGATTTTTTTCATATAAATATGTCCTTTAAATGAAACAAAAATGTTAAAAATCAGCTTTACGCTATATTCCGCACACAGCAAGCTAGAAGGCAACCTAGTGTTAAGGCACTCCGTTCCTCACTTTCTGCCGAAATCCGCATTGCGTGTTGAGTTTAAACAACATTTAAAATATATTAATAAACGTAAATGCATATTAAAAAGAAGACCCAGAGTTACATTGTGAACACCCAATCAGGTAAGTGAAGTCAATCCATCTGATGGCAATCTTTTCGAAACACTTTAAAACGGATCTACATAAAGCTGAATTGTAACTACGTTTTCCTCATAGGTAAGTAAGAGGTAATTTCAATATTATCACGTAGAAAATGCATTTCATGGTTAGATGTGTTGGTTTCTGTTGATTTGTTTTATTATTTATGTTTTTTTCATTTTATTAGCTTTATGCTTTAACCTGAATATAGCATGGAGGATAGAAAAAATATAGTGTCAAGACACTTCGCACCCTATTTCCAGCCACAGCGAGTTTTCGTACTCAAAGATCCGCCTTATTTTGAGTACAACTCATACCTATAAATGGAGGTCAAATTCACAGCCATCGTGTTTAAGGGCGCTGTCCCACTGCGCCACAATGGCCTCTACTAAATGTTATACAAAATTAACAATTTAACTATAGAAATTTATAATGCATATGCAATAAAACAATAAGTAAAATAACAAGTAATATAACAGCAAATTACTTAAATTTTAAATTACACCACCTGTAACAAACACACACGAGACAGACAAACAATATCGAACAATAATTGTCCATTAAATCGAAACGTAATCGAATTACCAGCTCAACACCGCACAAAGGCCAAATCTATAAACAATTATCGTTGCAGGCATTCAAATTTAGCATGCGTTTGAGATGTGAATACTGATGAGACTGACGAGCCTAACAAATGGTCGGTCTGGCGGAAGCATCGATATGGTACGCTATAATTACTTGAAAAAAATTTTACTGGATATTGAAGAATTTAAATTGGGATCAAACCCACAACTATTGTCAGTACAGTGAGCTAGTATTGCAGTACGAGAGCGTTGTACAATTTTAAGGTCAAAGTCGCTTTATGTTTTGGACACAGCAAGGAAGGCAGAACGAACTTTTCAAGACATTGCCTGTTGACTGGCGAAGCTCAGCGCTGCGCTTTGTCAACGAGCAAGGAAATGAAAAATGTAAATAATATAATCATTCCCTCAAATGAGAACCATACCCTCTACCACTATGTCTACCAGTCAGACGCTATCCTCCTGCGCCATTATGGCCTTCACGGTCGATGGAAAATAACAATTTAAAAAACCTAGATATGAATGGATATTTTTTTACTATTTAAGGGGTTCCTTCCCTTTTAAGGAAAAAAGAAACCCACATAAGATGACTTTATTGTCCGTCTGTCTCTCTGTCTGTCAAGTCAAGATGCTTTATCTCAGGAACGCTTGGAGATATCGAGTTGAAATTCAAACTATATACTCAAAAATTGATCCAATATTTCCACATAACAACGAATTTCTACATTTACTTGAAAAAAAAAAGATATGGATTATGTAGGAAAAAACGTAACTATAAGGGGAACTATAAAGGGAATCAAAATTAATACATTACTTTCGGTTAACCCAGAAATATGAAATTTGTCAGCTAGCATCTACAGGTAGTACTAATTCAGGAAAAATCTAAAAACGATACATTTGTGGTTAAATCCTAAACTAATAAACTTAAAAGGTTACCCCCCTTTTAAAGCTATTAGTTTTTAGAAATTCATACATTTAGTATCAAAGCCGCAAGTTTAAGAGAGATAGATATCCGATGAAAGGGTCAGGCTAAGCTAAGCATGAATCTCAGAAATGGCTCGAGATCTCCATTTTTAGTACGGAACTCTCAGTAAGCGAGCCCGACTTGCACTTGTCCGGTTTTTTTTTACTTTATGAATAAAGTGATCGAGTGAGGGATAGATGATAGGAAAACATAGTGAAGTTACCCTTTTATCTTGCAAATTTTAAAATACAGATTATTTAATAGTGCTCTGGATTTCTTTTAATTCATTTGAAACGGCTGCATAATACCTAGTATCTATGTCACAAAATGTGGAGCGAGAACCTTTATTATTTATCAGCTTCCGTCTGAGACCTTCCACACGAGAATTCAAATATCTCGCTATTATTTTCTATTTTTTTTCTTTTAGTATGCAAAAAAAACACTATTTTTATTGTAAATTCGCATAAAACACTACATTTCAGGTGCGGCTGCGTTTCTATAATCAAATAGAAATAACTAATACTTTTGTACATTCTAAATGCCTGAGGTAATTTCGACCTCACTAATTTCTACATACAGTGGGTCACATCGAATCGATTTAGCCTATGTAATATAGCCTATAGCCCACCAGAAAACAATGGACTAGCTGACACAAAAATAAAGTTTTTAATTCGAACCACTAGTTGATGAGGTTAGGGCTTTCTTTCAAACAAACTATTCAGTTTTATATTAGAACAACAGTATAAATAAAATAGAAGCATAGAATATATAACATGTAATATTGAGATAAGAACAGATAATAAACACCATGCAATACTTTTTAGCTTCACGATGTATCCCGCACATTGCAGGGGAGGCAGAGGGAACCTAGGAGCCTAGTGTTAAGACACAGCGTTTCTATTTAGACACTTCCATTCGCTACTTTCCGCCGAATTTTGGAGGCATTGCGTGTAATGGCGGAACTCAACGCCAATAATATTTTATATTTTTCATATATTTTTTGTGGTCACATAGCTATGGTGGAATAAGACCCTGGCATTAATTTATGTTAGAATTCGGTATGTAATCCATACAAAGACGATTACATCATGTGCATACATACGACTACATGTACATACATTAATATTAGTTGTTGAATTTGTCATAGGGATGGCTTAAGTATTTATTGAATATATTAATAACGCATATGTATCCAAAACTTATGTTATTATTAATATCCTTTTATATTCAAATCAGCTTCACGCAGTATCCCTCACATAGCAGGATAGACAAGGGAATCTAATGTTAAGTCACTCTGTTGCCCATTTTCCGCCGCATTCACCGTGTTGCGTGATGAGTGGCGGAACTCAACGCCTCTTAAAATAATAATTGAAAATACAATTTTAAATAAATATTTAATTTCCTAGGAAGGAGATCGCTTACAGTTACACACTAGTGCCCCTGCGCCACGACTGCCTTAACTTTTTATATTTGTAAAAGAAAGGTATAACCTTTCTTTTTCTCTCTCATTAGGCAGGATGAAGAGGCATAGCCTAGTTAGGGATGTGGTATTCAGCTCAGTTGACGTCTGTCAATTATTTCTCAAGATTTAAATTTTATATAATATACACTGTGTGTTTGATAACTATATGTTATGGTAATGGGTTTCATTCTCACCTGGGGAAATTAATAATCTTCATTTCGTCGTCGTGGTTAATAGATATATAATTATCTTAACGTAATGAATAAACGAAAACAAAAAATGCAATAAATTATATGTAAACCTATTAAAACTCACCAAAACTTATTGCTGTTTGTAAATAGGCGATAAACATCAACGCTGTAACTGAAACAACAAATAATACTAAAATATAGTTAAACTATACTTAAAAAACAAAACGTAAAAAAAAACAATAGCATAAGTTTATTATAAAATAAACAAAACATTTGAAAGATATCGTTTTTGCTAATAAATATATAAATTACAATAAATATTTATAAAATTAAACAAATATAAAATCAACCATACAACAAAAAATAATAAATTATAAATTTTAGAACCTAGAGCATAAAAACTAAATAAAAAAAGAAGAACGTCACACACGCGAAATACCTTTCGCGATCATTTTGGCGGGAACTTCTGGAGAGCGTTCGGCTCCCCCTACGTCAGTTTCAATACTGCCGCGAAGCTTACAAAAGCGTGTAAGTTTTGATAACAGATAAAACAATTTTATTGATTTTATAGATAATTGGTTCCTTTCAAGTAATTTTATAAATAGGCGAATTAAGAAATATTTGAGTACATATATAATGGATTAATTTAAATAATAGCACTATAAGTTTGATTTGGTTTTTTGGTGGCATAAATGCATATAATTAAAAATATTTTTTTTGGTTTTGTGTTTTGTATTTTGTATATATACTCGTATATATATATATCGGTGTTAGACTTTTTTTTGACAGCGTCTCCAGAAGATTCATATTGTTGATAGATTATTATTTATTGCACCCATAATATACAAGTAACACAAGATCATTAATATATGTATATGTTTAGAAGGTGCCTGCTTGAAGGTATTGCTTCAATAAGACCGCCTTTCTTTTTCTTCTTGTTCTTTTACAGACAACCTTTGGTAAATAAAGGATACATATATTTCATATTTACATACATCATATATATATATATATATATATATATATATATATATATACTAAGGGTTGTATAATATAGAATAATACATAGATTAACTAAAAATAAATTACTCTTGTATATTGGTACAACAATAATGTATTTTCTCTTTTTAACTAATCCACAATTAGGAGAGAAATACTTTTTAAATAAAGGTACAACTATTTGAATGAACCGCGATTAGAACTTGCGCCTTTTGGAAATCCTCTAACCGCTTTGACCTCAAAGTCATAAGTTTTCATCTAGAGAAAGATACATAAAAATTCTTATACTGTTGTTACTACTTATTTATGTTTTCAGCATCTCTCCAACAAAACGCGGCGTTGACTTTTGCCACTTAACACGCAATGTCCCCAGAATTCGGCAGAATGTGGGGAACGGAGTGTCTTAACATTAGGTTCCCTGTGCCTACCTGCTGTGTGCGTAATATATTTCTATGTATCTCTACTAATAGTTAAACTGTTTTTTTGTGATTCAATTAATTATTATACAGTATTATAATAATCAATTGAATCACAAAAAAACAGTCATAACAATACCCTACACTTAATTTTTCACTCATTTCAGTATTTCAAGTTTTAAATAAATTTTAAATAGCTAGTGAGTCTCAAAATTACCGTCCCGTGAATATTCAAGAAGCTTTCAAGAAGTCTAATATAAACTGTGGCGTTTTAAGCGTTATTTTTATGAGGCAAAGCGGAGCCAAGTTATTTTACCTACTTTAACTAAGAAAAACAAACTGCTGTTTACGAGGATGTGTAGAGGTAGTAAAAAATTCTAAATATTAAAACAAGCAAGAGTGCTCTTGTCATACATATTACATATTTTAAATATGTCAAGGATACATGTATTACATATTTACATACATCATATATATACATATACTAAGGGTTGTATAATATAGAATAATACATAGATTAACTAAACATAAATTAATCTTATAAATTGAAAAAAATACTCTTTGTATTTCATTTATTTGGTACAACAATAAGGGTTTTTCTCTTTTTACGTACTTAGGAGAGAATTTTTTTTTAAATAAAGGTACAAAAATTTGAATGAACCGCGATTTGAACTAGCGCCTCTTGGTAATCTTATAATATATTATTTTAAAAAAAAGTTTTAATTAAAAATATATATATCTCTATATATATTAAAACAGTAAAAATAATTTGTCTGAACATTTAATATTTTTGACTAAAATGGATAGAGGGACACTTAAAAAGTATAATAGAATTTTTTTTTTTTAATTTCTTGTCTGTATGTATTATCACGCACATATCTAAAAGTACTGAAGCGATGAACTTAAAACTTTCACCGATTGCTTTATTTTCTAAAGTTTGTTTCGTCAAAAACGGTTCATT
This sequence comes from Heliconius burneyi, assembly GCA_018247715.1. Classification (NCBI taxonomy): domain Eukaryota; kingdom Metazoa; phylum Arthropoda; class Insecta; order Lepidoptera; family Nymphalidae; genus Heliconius; species Heliconius burneyi. Next base: position 7,645 of record DWGR01004355.1, read on the forward strand.
AAAAAAAAGTTATCGTCATTTGAATTTTTTTAAGGCATTAGTTTGTCTACAAATATATTACAATCCATATCCATACTTATAATAATATAGTAGTACTATTTGTTTGTAATAAATCTGTATTTTAAACCGACTTTCAAAACAAGAAAGAGGTTCTCTATTAAATATTTTCGATTCTATATTCAATTAATTTACTCGATTTATTATTTTGGATTCGATTTCGATATTGGATTATTCGATTCCATTTGGATATTTTTTGTAATACGCAATCATTACAGTTATTTTACAAAGTGAATTCTGTTTATTACATAAATAATTATGTAGTTCAAGCGGGCGAAGCCGCTGTCATGCCGCTAGTTATATATATTGTTAGAAATCGGAAGCGGTCAGCGTTTTAAAATAACACGATAAAAATAAATACCGTCTATATGTTTCCAACGTACTCGGATAGACGTTCCACGTAATTACAATAAGTGACATGTGTCACTCAATAACAATACTACACACTAAATATAAACGCAGACAGATGTAGGTTCCAGTACCACTCGGCGCATGAAAAATTGTTCTGGTAAGTAAACAAAGCGCGGCGTTTAGTCTCGCCACTCAACAGGCAATGCCTCCTGAATTCGGTGGAAAGTGAGAAAAAAAAGTGGGACGGGTGGGCTTAATGGGAATGAAGTGTCTAAAAACTAGGGACCCAGGTGCCCACCTTGCTATGAGCCAGATGATGCAGCACTTTGTCTTTTAATACTTTGGTATGGCGAGGAAAATAAAATATTGAATAATAAATTATAACAAGTAGGAATAGAACCCACAACCTATTATTTACAGCCACAGGCTTGTACCAATGCCCTTAGACTGGCCACATAATCTCTTAAAGTTAACCAGCAAAAATTCAAATTAAAAAAAACCCTTTATCAAAAGTATCACTACCTCATCTTGGCAGTGTTTTTAGTTCCTTAGCTACTATTTTGATTTTTATAAAACATTGCTAAGAATCACTGAGATGGACAAGGTTTTCAATTTAAAAAAACTGCACTCAAATTTCTTCATAAATTCAGGAGCAACTAAGCCACAGACAGACACACAGGCTACTCTATCTTGGAAAGAATAGTCTATATTAAAATTATATATAAGGATAATGTGTAATCTTGCCGTCGTACGTTCATCTCTCTCAACCCTACAAAAGGGGAGACGGCTTCAGGGTGAAGGACCCTCTGGCCGTTGGGTCAATCTCCGCTCATAAACATGAGCATGGCCTTGGGGTGGGCCTAAGCCTATACAATGTGTCTCAAGGTGAGACAGGGAGAGGGATGGGCTAGATGCTACCTGGGCGGTCTGCCCAGCCAGGTGAGACCCCCGGTAACCCGGGGGAGGCCCAGCTTAGGCGACCAGCGACCGTGGTATCATCTTAGAGGTCGGGGTCTGGTGGTGTAATCTTTGCCAGGCAAGATAGACTTTAAAGACTTAAATGTAAGAATAGTGACATTTTTCCATTTAAAAATGTATTATATCTATCACACAATAAATAGATATGTAATAAAAATCACTGTTATATATATTTTTTCTTTCTCCCAGTTTTGGTGAAAGAATAATATTTTTTGGTTTTTAACATTTAATAATTGCACTTTTTCTCTGAGACAATATCTTGCATTGCTGATACATACAGATATTTGCCACAGCGAGTATCCTTCACTAAGCACAATTATTGTAAATGCAATAAATTATGAAAAATAAGTCATTAAATATAATAGAATATTATGGAGTCTTAGAACTCCAAGCTCTCTTTTTTTAAACTGAACTTTTTTGAGCATAAATTTCAGCATCAAAACAGCTTCACGCTGTATCCCACACACCGCACGGTAGGCAGAGGGAAACTAGTGTTAAGACACACCATTACCCACTTTTCGAGAATTCTGGAGGTGTTGCTTGTTTAGTGGCGGAACTCAACGCCGTACTTATGCCTCGACACCAGAGCGAAGAACTATAAATATAAATTAGGATTATGGAGCATAAATTTCAGTTTCCATAAAAGATGATATTAAAGTTCAGTTCAGTTAAACAAAACCATTTGATTTTGTTTTGTTATTTTAATAGTAGTAGGTATCTTAAGACCAAGTCTTTCTTGGTTTTAAGATACCTACTATATATACATGTATAAACCGCACGAATACGAATATTCATTTCAAATACTAAAAATACTAAAATTGAAGTATGGGTATTTCTTAAATAGACTTTTTAACTTACCGAGACACATGTTTATTTGTGTTAGTTTGCGCTTATGTATATGTATAACTTAAAATAAACACTCGTATAAAACTATGTAAACTTATCATCATACATATCTAAATGATCATATCCTAAAGTTTATTTTGAAAACTTTTTTTGACATTTCCTTAACGTTATTTATTAGTGACGTTGACAATTGAGAGCAAGATTCTATAATATGTTCTGATTGACAATAAAAGTTTTTTCCTTAATTACTATAATAATATATTTTGGGATTATTTCATTAGCAAATATAACAGTACATTCATCGATCACAACATCGATGTTGCATTATTAAAATAAAACATCGTAACTTCGATGTCAGCAGGGACACATAATCGATTTTTAATCTCGTACACGTTCTTTCAAAATCATAATATTTTTTACAGTAGATTGACAAAAAGTATTGAGACATTATAATGTATTTTTACGCCGTTTTAAATTTTCAGTAACTTTTTGATCTTTGTTTCAATTAAAATGTCGTGTGATACTTTAGCAGTTAGAGTTCCGTGTCTTTTAAAAAAAAAGCAACTCTCATAAGATCACTTTGGTGTCTGTCTGTCTGTCAAGAGCTTTTATCACAAGAATTTATCCAGTCTCTGGTCGATCTTTTTTATTGCCTTTTTTGTGAGTAAGCTAAATGCAATAATTCAAGCAACGGCTTTTTTTCTTATTATCAGCTTCACGCTGTATCCCGCACACAGCAGGGTAGACAGAGAGAACTTAGTGTTAAGATACTCCGTTCCCCACTTTCCACCGAACTTTGGAGGCATTGCGTGTTGCGTGGTGGAACTCAGCGCCATGCTCTGCTTCGAAACCATAGCGAAGAAATTTAAAGATAAATATTTCATTTCCTCGAGTGGGGCATGAACCCACAACCGTCGCGTTACAGTCACACCTTTGTGCCCCTGGGCCACGAGGGCCTCTTTTTTTTCTCTACCCATTTTAGATTCAACACGTACGCTACAAATAAAGTTACAGAGCGACTGCGTTGGATTTTACGACGTATATTGTTAATAATATTGCGTAGTATGTGGGTCATAACATATATGGATCAATATTATTGTCAATATTGTATTATATTATTACGTGTGTGCTAGCCTAACGTCATGTTATTATGAAGTGTCAAACAGTGAAAGTACATTTACACTTGTACAATGTACAAGTGTACATGTACAGTAAATTGTAAATACCAAACTAATCTTATACATATATAGAGTGAAGTGTGAACCGGAATAATAATAATAAATAAAAAGTGGTTCGAATAAATATCCTATCAGCTACATAGTAGTTTTAATTTATTAT
>DWGR01004356.1:0-11213 GCA_018247715.1 Heliconius burneyi
GCTTGTGGATGTATATACATATATATATATATATATATATATATATATATATATATATATATATATATATATGTTAGAGATGAACCGAACATCTTTTAAGCCATGCAGCGGTTCTTAAAGTCAAAGTCAAATAATTCTAATTCCAGCGATAGATTATTACTATTTAAGGCAACACTTTTGGAGCTTATCGGTTACGTCCCGAACTGTGTTGCTGTCAGATCACGTCATGCCGTATATCCACCTCAGCATCTTTATTTCCACGATGTGTCCATTTCAATCTTCTGAGGGTGCCAAGTCAGTGCTGGCCAGCAGTCGCTGTTGTATAAAAGATTCAGTCGGATCGTGCTCTTGTATATCAGCCCCTGGAGCCATCATATCAAACCATTGACTTCCCCTGATTGAACCATTAAGGTTCAATTTTGCTAGTCGAGATTTTTCTTCCTAATTGAACCAATTTGGGGAAATCGGACTTTTAGGGGAATTGATGGCATTACTATCCTAAATTCAAAATCACTTTGAAAGAGATAAGTCGCTTTAATTGACAGGATTATGAGTGAAGCAATAAATACAAATAATATCTATGAGTTTTGTAATGGTATGCCGTAATTAGAAATTTATCCCTACCCGCTAGTTTATTGATAACTTTAAGACTATTTTTTGTAGAAAATTTTAGGTGTGTTGTATTTACTACTTCTGATGATATCTGATATCCTTTGAGGCTATCGTGGCGTAGTTGCGCAATAGTTTGAATATAAGTGCGACAGGTATGGGTTCGATTATCATTCGTGGAAATAATTATCCGATGTTTTCATCTTCCTCTCTCTCTAGTAATAAAGCAAAAAATGTCTTGAATTTTTGACGTGTCTGAGTCTTATAGACTCTGTACCCCACGTCAAAACTATGTTCCCAAGACCCATCTGCCTACTCTGCTATATGCGAGATTCAGCATTAAACTGAAAAGAAAAATAAACTGTAATACCTTTTCTATGACATACTTAGGCAAAAAAATATGGTAAAAGAATTTGTGAAAATACTGTCGTTAACGAAGACAAATAGTAATGTATCGTACAGACGTAGTGTACATTGTACAAGGCTTTGTTCAGTATCTTTATATTTCTTTATTAGGCATTCATTTGTATGGTGTGATATTTTTTAAATACAATAATATAAGACATTTGTTGTACACTAATAGAGCTGTGAACTGTTTGTTGTATACTATAGGAACGGCGGGAGGTGGAGTACGGAGATACAAATAGCTACGTGGATTAGAGACCGTAGCGTTTGGCGCTCGTCCTCTCTGACTACCCCGCTAGGGATGAAGATTGAAGCTAAGTTAAGTTGTTGTATATTTAAAGGCTGTCGTGGCGCTGCGGCATAAGGGTGTGACTGTAAAGCAACGTTTGTGGAGTCGATCCCCAATCGAGGAAGCGAAATATTTATTTACGTTTATATTTTATTCAGCGTGGCGTTGAGTTCGGCCACTCAACACACAATGCCTCCAAAATTCGACAGAAAGTAGAGAACGGAGTGTTTTAACACTAGGTTCCTTCTACCTACCCTGCCGTATGTGGGATTCAGCGTCTGATTTGATTTTGTTGTATACTTCCTCGTAACTGGCACAACACATAATCCACCTATACGGCTGATTGTCAAAACTAATAAAGCGGTTAATTAATTTTGTAATTTTAACAATTATATTAAAATAAGAATTCAAAACTTAAAATATAAATCACAACACTTTTAACTTCTTAAGATCATCTCTGTTTTGTTCGGTTCTGACTTAACAATGGCTTCGTGTGGTTGGCAGGGAGCGCGAGACAAAAGCTATTCTCCGATACTAGAGCTCACCGCTTAGTGGAATAAAAAATACACGAACTCATTCAATTTCAGTGAGAACTATTCAGGTCGCGGGAAGCGCTTATAGTTTTAATACCAACTTAATTTAAGTTAACTTTCTATCTTATATCTTGCTTTTTTAGATTCTAAAGCTAAAATATTATAAATACTACAATCTACGTTACCACTTACACCGATATACGAGTACGAGTCGTACATATTATTTTTCTATAAGTATTCATGAACAATAAAGGAAATAATAACATATAGTACATGTATCGCTACCGTCACCGTCGCCTATCCATCGTTTTGCAGGAGCACAACCTTGTGACTGTATGTAATACGAAGCTCGTGGGTTTGATTCCCACTTGGTACCAAGACAAAAGCATGACGTCGAGTTCCGCCACTGAACACACAATGCCTCGAAAAATTTCAGAGCTCCTAGGTAAAGACCAATATTGCTATATGCGGAATACTGTATCACCACTAATGTATGGTGGTGGCGGTACATGCGTACATAACTTTTTTCAATGATCAGCGCTTTAGCTTGAAAATAAAATTCTTTCATTTCATCTGGATTTTAAGAAAACTAAATTCTTTCATAAGCTGACAACTCACAAATTGCCAGCGGCTCGTTTGAAAATTTAAGTGTGAATTTATTTCTTGCTTCAAGGCTTTTATGATCCCGAAAGATCTTTACATTGAAACTCTTCAGAAACGAATAAGCTTTTAATGACTTTTTAATGAGAAACATTGCTATCTTCAAATGCTATTGTTATGTTGGCAAAGTTACGAGGTAATTAAGTAAATCCGGCATCTACAAATATAATAGGTACTCGTATATTATTCCTAAAATTTGTAACAAAATAATGTATTATTTGTATATCGAATGGTAACTATGTAAATTATACATGTCTTATTAAAGTAATACCTCACTTGCCATCTTATCAATACATGCCAGTAGCTCTTCTGGAGTTACACGAGGTCGTGGGCGATGGTGATCACTTCCTCTGAGTGACTCGTACCTTCGTTTTCCTTGTCTTTTTCTATAAAAAATATCAGATTTATCCTTTTTCATTGTTTTTGTTTTAAGCTTCACGCTGTACCCCGCACGTAGCAGGGTAGGCAAAGGAAAAGAGACCTGGGAACCTAGAGCTATGAAACTCCGTTACCATTAAGACACTTCCGTTTTTAACGACTTGCATATTGCGACGACTTCTGGAGGCATTGCATGTAGAGTGACGCATCTCATCGCGGCGGCCTTGTTACCAGAGAGAGGAAATAAACACATATAATATTTCATTTCTTGGAGTGGGAATCGAATCCAGAACCAGTTTGCAGTCGCACTGTATTACAGGTATTTTCTTTTGAGTTTAATTTGTAATTGGTCCTTGTTTGAACGACATTATATTAAAAAAATGTAGTGTGGTCGTATTCTGAATAAAATCAGAAATATAGTTTGAAATTTCCAATTTTATAAATTATCGATATTTTAAGGTGTTTTGTTTTCTTACTTAAACTTTATCACGCGTACAGCAGGATAGGCAGAGAAAATGTTGAATCTCGAGATAGCGCGTGCTTAATTAGCGGGAAAGTGAAAATAATTCGATTCCCAAATGGGAATCAATCACGCGCCGCGGTGGCCTCAACAAAAAAAATATAAAGAACTCTTCTGAATTTTGTAGCAAATGTAAATAATTAGCAAAAAGATATTTATTGATTAAGATAGATAACAGTTTAAAAAAAATCGAAGAAAAAAAATGAAGCATCAGTGATCATTATTAAAATATAAAATGTATCATAGACACGCATCATTTAACACAAGTTCAATAGCTAGCTTATAAATGTTGTAACTAATTACAATATTCATCCCAGTCATCTTTCACTCTATATCTATTGAGATATATGGGCTGGGCAAACTTTTAAAACTTTTTATTGCTTTCACGTCAAAGTAGCAGTAGTTAATTTTGTTTTACTATCTGACATAAATGAATTTTGTATCTCTAATGAGTTGTTGTGGCGCAGTGGCACAAGCGTGTGTCTTTAAACACGATGTTTGTGGGTTCGATTTCCACTCGAAGGAATAATTTATTATTTATTCATAAAATAATATTTTAATTAAATGGTGTTTCACTGGTAACAAAGTAAAGCTTAAGGCGGTAAATTTTAAAGGTAAAAAAGTTTTTAGATGTAGGGAGCGCAGTGTCTTCTCCGTTCCCTCTGCCTACCCAGCTGCATGCGGGATATAAAGTGAAGCAAAAATTATTTATAACATAATTTGCTTTATACTAGAGCTTAAAAAGAAATAAAAAGCTTACACTTGTAGAGGTTCTGTTTTAATATACCACATAAGTAGTTTCAAGTTCATCTAAAACGTAGACGTTCTTGAATAAATATCATAATCCATTAAAAATAAATGCTGAGCGCTGAGTGAGTGAAGTTGTACTGAAAACTTGGAACAAAAGCTTGTTAGAGGCGCGCTACACGAACTACTCCTTGCAATAACTTAAACGCGAAGGTACAATAGTTTAAATGACAATGTGTGATTTACGACTATATTGAAACTTTGCTATTATCTTTTCCCTTGTAAGTTTTGCTACATTCTATATAGAACATTTGGTTTTCTGTGCAGTGTATGATAATATTTAAGGTAAGATAAAAAAAATTAATAAAATCAGCTTAACACTGTATCCCGCACACAGCAGGGTAGGCAGAGGGAAGGTACTGTTAAGGCACTCCATTACACACTTTCTACCGAATTCTGGAGTTTTTGCGTGTTGAGTGGCAGAACTCAACGACGCCCTTTGCCTCGAGACCAGAGCGAAGAAGTGGGAATAAAAACGTAAATAAATATTTCACTTCCTCGAGAGAGGATCGAACCTACATCAATCCCGTTACAGTCACACCCTTTTGCCGCTGAACCACGATGGGCTCAAGGTAAGATGTTGCTTAGTATTTTGATTATATAATGAAGAAAATATTGTTAACTAATAATTAATAACACTAATAATTATCTAATATTTTACTGAAGTGTAAATTAAATAATTGAATATTGCTTAATGGATAATGTTTGAAAATATTAATTAATATGTTTCGTATGTGACGCAGTGCGCATGTCCAAAGGCACTATACAATTATAAATACAAATGTTTCTCCTGGGAGTGCTTATTGTATGTCGCGGAGATAAACAAAACTCACGTGGCACGCGAATATATCTTCATTATTTGCATTTTAAATAACTTTTAATTTAAATTTGAACTTTGAAGAGAATAAATTATAGCATATTTTATTTCTCATAATCATAAAGATTACTTCTTACTTTCACTAGCTTGTCTTGTTTACATAAAGCAATCTTAATGAGCCGGTTGCCCTTTTTTAATTTTCCCTTATTCAGACAATCATCACGAAATGCGACAAAAGTCAATTAGAAATACCAATTAAGAAGAGTATGAATATTTGAAGGAGTTTTGAAAAAGTTTAAATTATCTTTATTTCTTTAGATATTGCTGTGTTCTTTTTTTATTAAAGCAAAAATTTTTATCTTTAATATATGAAATCGTATTTCTTATATTATTTTACTTATTGCAAGTAAATCTCAAAAAAAAAGCTTTTGTTATATTTAGTGGTATTGAGTGTTAGGAGATGGAATTCAATAAGACATTTTGTTTATCCAAAGTGCTTCAATACCTAATTAATTCATTTGCTCAGCTTGGCGTGAAGCTCGGCAAAACAAAGAAAATCATTGTCTGGGAATTGAACCTATAACCATTACTATAGCAGGCGGTCATAACTTTTTTGCGTCATGATAGGCACGTACTTAACATAATTTCTCTGTTATAAATAAAAAATGAACATATTATTTACCAGGCTTATACTTATGCTTGTGATATTTAAGGTCTTCATTATAAAACTGACTTCATTATCGAAGTTCATTGTCAAGTCGCTTTCTAAGATATCAAAGGAGCTTTAGCAGCAGTTGAAACGAATGTTGTTATTTTTACTTTTAATATGTAAAGCGAAAGTCTGCGACGAACGAGGATTTCCGCGACGTCTGGCTTTATTTACTTTACATTTATTTTTGTACTTATCTTTATATTTATATAGATAAGCTTATATATGATATGATGTCAGGGATCTAAAAAAAACATTTTTCGGGAGTATATTTTTGTATAGTTATTAGGAATACACACAAAGGAACATAATGAGTGTTTAGTTACGAAAACCTAAGAAAAACTGTGTCCCATATTTTTTAATTCTTTTTAATTGGGTATGGCAACCCAATATCGGACTTTGACTGGTCATACTGAACTCTTACTTTATAAATAAACATTCCCTGGAGTGCGAATGGAGTATACACTTATGGGGCACATTCAAGAAGATTTCAAATTGGCTTAAGTAAATAAAAACACAACAAGATATTACTTAACTAGTTATTTCTAATCACTAATTAACATTACACAAATTAGAGCAAGCTGACTTTTACCAATGTTAGCTTTGTTTGTTAACCGCGTAATATATGCTTATTTACAAAAATACTAATTTAAGTTTAAGTTAATTAAATATTTATTTAAAATTTATATTTCCAATTCTTCGCTTTAGCGTCGAGGCAAAGCGCGGCGTTGAGTTTCGGCACACAACACGCTATGTCTCCAGAATTCGGCGGAAAGTGGGAAACAGAGTGTCTTAACTCTAGGTTCCCTCTGCTTACCCGGCTGTGTGCGGGATATATAATAAAAGATAACCTTAAGAACAACCTTAAGCGGGCTAAGCCGCAATTAGCCTGCTACTAAAAAATATTTAAAACGTGCTAGTAAAGATTCTGTTTTTGTTTCTCGAAATAGCAACGTTACTCAAAATATAACAGAATTCCGGGAAAATTCATATTAGTATCACGTATTTACTTGCGATACAGATTTGTCCCTTCGAAGGAAAAATTCGGAACACGTAATTGAGGGGTAAATGTGTCACGGGAAGAAAGTAAATATAGAATTTTTTAATATATATATATATATATATATATATATATATATATATATATATATATAAATATATATATATATATATATATATATATATTTAACTCTATAAATGAATATATTTTAAATTCCTTAATTTTATATGTTTTATAATATTCCATCTTACCATATCACCTATACGTGTACGAGTATGTGTAATATGGTAATCCCAGTCGGTAATAATAGTGAAATGCGTCTGTTTATCTGCCGCTAAGCATCTTCTGTCTACCTCACAGGGGAATTGACAGAGGTAACATACAAAATACTTCAAAATATACAAATATGATTTTTTTACATTAAATCTACTTAATATTACCTTTCACCTGCAACTTACCCGCCGTGGCAGAATGGAAATAATTCACAGTTACATTTGACACATTTTAAGCGCCCGAGATGAGTGACCGCAGGGACAATGCGTTACATCGAAACTTAATTAATATGGCTTAACTCATTACTATAAGGATAAAGTGGCCAGCCGTGGCGCAGGGGCACAAAGTATGACTGTAAAATCGAGTAGTTACGGGCTCGAGGAAATCAAATATTTATTTACTTTTATACGCAAAGCGCGGCGCTGAACTCTGCCACTCAAAACGTAATGCCTCCAAAACGATGGCAAGTGGGGAACAGAGTGTCTTAACACTAGGTTCCCTCTGCTTACCCTGCCGTGTGCGGGATACAGTGTGAAATTGATTTAATTTATTTCTTATTAATTTTCATTGCTATAAAAGGCCAAAAAATAATTTGAAATTTAGCCCAGAATTTATTGAGATTAGCGAAACAAATTCTTCAACTTTTCTATAATATACATAAAGAAAGCTTTACTATATTAATATAAACTTTCGTGGCCGCCAAAGTAATAATAAATATGGTATTTACTTGCCAAGCTTAAAATATTACGCCGCGCAACACAACCCCGCGTTCGGCTAAATAGACATGTATATTATATGTAACTGTTAACACCCCTGAGAGTGATATTTGTGCCTTTATTACCGCATTCAGTAGCGGATTGCGCCATGATGGCGTCTTTTATATTCAATATTTAATATGCCTTATGAAATTTCCTATGTAACATTTAGCTAGTGAAGGTTAAACCAAGTGGCTTATAGCATAAACTAAATATGATTATGGCTTATAAAGACAGAATAAAAGAGAGAACGTTAAGTTAGATTGTCATCCTTCCTCGAAGCAATATTCCAGCTCGAAGACAGAGGCTCAGTGGGTATATTTGGTATAGGATTTATGTAAATTGTGGAGTGAACGCTGTGCTCGATGAAAACAATTTGTATGATAACTAGGGGATGTGGAATGATACACGGTTTCATTATTTTATAAAATGTCGTCAAAGTTGATTCTTTGTAGTTAATTTGCAATTTTTGGTGACTTATTCTTTTGTTTTATTTATATTTTCATTTATTGAGTTTTGCAGTATAATAACTTTAATAATAAATAAATAAAAATTAAATATTCAGTGTACAGAGGCCGTCGTGGCGCAGCGGCAGTGACTGTAACGTGACCGTTGTGGGTGAGATCCACACTCGAGGAAGTGAAATATTTATTTACATTTCCATTTTTTCACTCTGGTTTGCGCGGCGTTGAGTTCTGTCCTCCTTTTGAAGTCGGTAACAAAAGGTATATTCAAGGCATCCTGTTTGCTTAGTATTATCCATCAACCGCGATCCATTTCGGGAAACTATCTTATTTGGGTTCTACTATGCGCCATTGGTCTTAGAAATTGTTGGATGTATTCACTGAACGTATCAATCTTCAGCAAATATTATGCTATAATGATTATTTGAATTGGTACCAAAGGTTCTTCAAGTCACTCCTGCACGTTGATTTCTTTAGAAGCGTACCTTTTTAATCAGCTTCACGCTGTATTCCGCACACAGCTGGGAAGGCAGGCGGAACCTAGTGTGAAGACACGTACCTTATTTTCCGTCGAATTCTATTTTAAATGGGAATCTATAAAGAGAAGTCACAATATTTCGGATGGCTAGCTTTCTGATAACATCTTCACTGAAGATAGGATTGGATCCAGATTCGGTAGACGTGTGAAATTACTCAGTGAAACCCATTTCGAAGAGATCGAACTACAAAACTTTATGCAATAGTAAGCTTTATCTTTAGGTAGCAAAGTCTATTTAATAAGAAAATCAATATCAGTTGCGACCACATATACTGTCTTGAAGGTTTATAGCCGGAATTTCCTCGTCTCAACTTCCTCTCGTGAAACTTAAACGTATGGTCCTGTACATTTGAGAAACTATGGGCAAGCGTATAGACTAAGCGATAGTTATCCTTACTGCTTCATATGGATCATATAGTTATTGCGAGATGTAACTGAAAGGGATATGGATACTTGGAGTATGTTAATTGAGTTACTCTTTATCTTACTAGTTAAGACGGAATGCAAGATCAGCGTTAATGGTTAGATATTAGAATAAAGTGGTATATTTCAAAAGTATTATATTTAGTATTCAGTACATACTCGTATAGCTGTATAGTCAGTTCCATAGTTAACAGTGCCTTAACTGCATTAACGAAACGGCGAAATGTCAGTATAGCTGCACGCTGCCCACGGAAAGAATGGCAGGTACTCACGATGATGGCTTGGGCAATCAGTGATGAAAAAATGGTAAAAAGTGTAGAGTGAGTTGTGAGATAGGCAGAGAGGAGACCTCCGTTCAGTCGTTGTCAGTATCCGCCGTAGGATGTCGCTGGGTGAAGGAGGTACATATATGGTCTATGCCATATGCATAGACCATAGCATCTGGTACTCTAGTTCATTCTCCCTTGCTTTTACCCTTGGGTTAAAGCATGAATTTAAAAATCCTTACTGCTTTATAGTTCATCGTATGTTTAACTGTTTGTTCCATTTATTTTTTAATCGTTGAAAAAACTAAAAGAAGTTTTCGGTGGATAGAGTATATATAGGATGGTCTCAAATAACTTAATATATCGTTAGCCCCCATATAGAGTCAACGTTAGAAGAAAATAAAAAAAAAATGGAAAAATAAATATTAATTTAAATTACTATTATTATTTTATTTCACTATATTTAAATTTATGGGGTAAAAAAAACATCTAAAGTAAAATAATTTTTATTTGTAGAATTATTTTTACTTGTAGAAGAATTTATAGCCGTATATATATGCGGATAGTCGCCTCAGAAAGCGACTATCCGGAAATGTAACTAGATCGATTATCGTTTAGAAAACGGATACTTGCTCTATTTATTTGTACAATAAATAAAAACTATACAACAATTTTCAAGTACTACAGTTATGCCCCCCGTCATCATTTTTAATAAACGAACTATGACTTGATCTAGTATGAAATGAAGTTGAGAAAATATTGTTTTTGTTATACTATACTAACTCATTTAAAATTAGCCAGTACCCCAACGTCAGATGGTTGGATAGAGTTGAGCAAGATTTGAGAACTCTGGATGTAAAAAATTGGAAAAAGAAAGTCAGGAATCGGGCAGAATGCAGGAATATTTTGGACCAGGCCAAGGTCCATCCGCGGCTGTAGTGCTTTTGATGACGATGATGAGTACTCCAAAGTCTTATACAATCGACGATTATCGAACATACGTCGCGGAAGATTTTTGCTCGAAAGGCCGAATCTGCTCTTTGCTATAAAATAAAAGACGGCGTAACCTTCCTCAATATTTATATTTCTTTTCCATCAATAAAATATTAAAATACCTTTAACATAAGAACAAGAAACATTTTGAGGTCTAACATACATAAAATTTCTTGCAACAATAATAAATAATAGTTTTCAAAATAATTACTTTTTAAATATATTGTTGAATATTTGTTTTCAAATTGACATTATCTTAAGATATTTGGTATGCTTATATATTTTCTTATATGAGTTACATTTTACTTCAGATTTAATAGAAAGTGAGGTTAAATTTAAATTTTTATAGATTTTCATTAGGACACCTAATAGGTGATTTAAAACGCGCATCAAGTATTATTATATTAATAATATTAGAGGTCCCATATTGCAATTACAATTAAAATGTAAATTGAAGTACAAGAACTTATTTTGAGTATATTTAAAAATTGGTTAGCTTATTAGGTAAAGACGTCTACACTGAAATATATAGTCACGATTATTTTAAATAAAAAACGATTATTTAGGTAAATCAAAAAAAAACCTTAGAAACATACAAACATGACAGGTATAGACTACAGATGACGGAATTATGAGAAGACCACAACTCCACTAAACGAACTCAAATGTCTAAACAAGAAACATTCTAGTCATAAATGTTAATGAACTAGAATTTATTATATGATTTTAGAGTAATTATTTATTTTAAATTGGGAACTTTGCAATTTATGTTAT
>DWGR01004357.1:0-11212 GCA_018247715.1 Heliconius burneyi
CACTTTATTTTATTTTTTACACAAAATTTGATGCAAATCCTTTGATCCATATTTTTCGATAGCAAGAAATCGCCGAGCACGCAAAACACTTATAACCTTTACGCCTCTCCCAACCAAACAAAAAATGGTATACACTTGAAACTTGGTACAGATGTTCGGGAAGAGTGTACCAACATAACAAAATAAAAAAATCGATAATCGAATGTACGTTGCCCGCCAAATTTGAAAAGTCATCTTACTTTTTGAACACACCTTATTTATTATTTAAAATGTGGATAAAGAAAATGGTAAGACCTAAAACTATTACTAGATATATAAAAAGTAAATAAAAGAAATTTAAAATTTCTTTATAATAATAATAAAATAAAAATTCACTTACAATAACTAATAATTTTAAAATTACATAATGATTCACTTACAGTGTTATGATAGCGTCTCCACACATCAGGGCAGTGGCTTGCTGGATGGCCAATCTGTCCGCATTCAGCACACTTGATACAATTCCAGTTAGAGCAGTTACGACACATGGTGGAGTACATGTAGTTTGGTGATCCACACTAGAAACAAAAATAATATTTTTTTTATATACATATAAAAGTTAGCAGAGGCAACCTAATGCTAAGACACTCTGTGCCCTACGAGCCCCCCGCTGCCCAATTTCGAGATAGTGTTGCATGTTAAATGGCATAACTTAGTGTGAATCGAATCTACAATCGTAAACTTCTGTACCATGACAATCTTAAGCATTACTTTTAAATTTATTACTTAATAAACTTAAAAGCAATAATGTTTAAGTTTCTCTTGATGCAAAATAGAAAAAACAGAGCTCAACTCATTCCAAAGCTTGAAAACATTTATAAAATAAACTTACATTGACACAAATTTTCCTTGGACATTTAGTTTCAAAATGGCCAGCTGCACCGCACATGAAACACACTGGTGGTTTCATGCGGCACACATCATCACGGTGACCAACACGGTTACAATAATTGCATCTGTAAATATATTGGATTTCCATTCATAGTGTTTCCCTTTAGCTGTCTTACAACTAATCTAAATAATGTGATTATGCTTTAGCACAATTTTATTTAGAAATATAAACATATGAATATATAATATTTGATATAAATACAAAACATAAACATGAGGTATAACATAAAAACTATTTTTTTTTCAAACATGAGGTTAATGCTGTTAGCCCTATTGGCTTCTACATTGACACTGGTTGGGTAGGGAAGAGGGTACTCTGTCCCTGAAGAAATGCAAGCACTAAGTGGCTGCCTGCAAGGAAGTCGACAACTGCAAGGGCGCTCCCTGTGGGACTCTAACCTTGGTTTTCAGTTGTCGAGCGGACTGGGTAAAAACAATAAAATTCACTATAATATTAATATTTTTTAAGCTTATCTGTTGTTTTTGGTTAACTAGATTTTTTCTAACAAAATTTCAAATTGTGTTATTTAAATAAGTTATAAGAAATTACTAATGTAATGCTGTATAAATATTACTTACGTTATTTTTCTTTTTGACAAAGATGCCATTCTGTCTTTAGGATCTATTGCCCACAAGTTTCTGTCTCCTATAAAACATAAAAATTGCATTTAACTAGTTTACCTACTTTTTTCATATGTATTTATTCTATAAATAGCTGTTACATTTAATCTTTTTTTTTTGGTTCATGCTTTATCCTGTAATATACTAGAGTGGAGAGAGGGAACCTAGTGATAAGATGTTGTCATTCCACACCACTCAATTTTTGTGCCATTGCATGTTAAGTGGCTGAACTCAATGTCTTTTGCCTTTGCAATTGCAAACTGTTCTTTATTCAGATGTGATATTTAAATATATTTTTCTAATATTCTAATAGTTAAAGCATAATAATATTTGAATAAATACTAACTTGACATATTTTTTTGTATTTCTCGATGGTTAAAATCTTCACCTCCCCAGCTTTCATTATAAAACTTTTCCATTTCTGCTCTAAGCGTACTTAGAGAATAGCATCGTCTTTTACAAAACTTGTCATTGCCTTTCAAATTATCAAAATCCAAATCAGCATGCAATATGGCAGGGATTTTTGTTGAGCCACATTTGGATATATCACCTTGTGGTAATGTATTTTCATCACTATAGTCTTCCAATTCTGAAAGTCCCGTAACATTCCCCATAACAATACTTTCATTTATTGTTTCATTCAATTCAATTTCTGGTTCTGTTAATTCTACAATTGAAGTTTTAATGATCTCATTGGTAAACTTTTTAGATGTTGTGGGTGTTACTGAGACTAATTTATCAACAATACTACTATTGGAACTATTAACTTCATCTGGAGGATTTGCTTTAGGTTGTGTGTCTTTTGCAACCTCTGATTGATTTGAATCTGATTCATAAACATCAGTGTTTGGCAAACTCTTATCAGTCACAGTGTAGTGGTTGTTTCTTTTATTATTGTCTATTATTGATTGGTTGCTGTCAGAATCATAAACATCTGCATTAGGTAAACTTTTTTCTGAAACCTGGTATGATTTTGTCCTTTGCCGTTTATTTTTAGCCTTGCTTTTGGGAGTAGCAAAACATTCTTCAAGGGTACTGTTTGCAGGTGCGCTTGATATAGGTGTAGAAGTAGCATCTTTAATTTTCTTCCTTCTTTTCTTCTTAGTAGGTGTTTTGCCCAATAAATCTGACCCATGAAGGCTAAAGTCGAAACTTTGGTTTTTAGGATGTTTCGAAGAAATATTCAATGCTATACAGTCACCACGTATAAATTCATCTGAAACCGATGATACAACAGATGGTACAGGGCTGGTTGTCACTTCTCTGTCCAATGGTTTGTCCTGCGTTGGTTTATCAAGAACTTTTTTTTCAGGGACTTCAGTAGTAACAGCAATATTGTCTTCATCTGAACTCTCTATAGTAATTGTTGGTTTCGGAGATAATGCTACTACAATCACTTCATCTTCATCACTAGATTCCAGCTCCACAACATGATTTTCAATCACATGTTCCTCTATTACAATAGTTTGCTTTATATTTTCCGGTACTGGCTTTTGGAATATTGATAAGTCCGGGGATTTTTCACGATTGTTTTTTTGTTCATCTTCTGCTTCACTTACACTGTTTACATTTGATTTTTTATTGATTGCAGACTCTTTTGGAGTGTTTACTTTTTTATAAATATTATTTTGGTCGCCACTTGTTCGCCAGTATCTTCGTATTGTACTGCGGGGGGCATTTTCAAATGTTTCTTCTTTTGGATTTGTGCCTACATTTAGTTGTGTTTCGTCAACATAGTGTAACATAGCATACAGCCGTCCCTCCAATTCAGTTTCGCTAAGCTCCTGAAAGTAAATATTAATACAAAATAATTATTGACCATGCGCTGTTCTTTATTGTGAAATGTGACAACAAAAATATGGTAACCTAAGCACCCACCTCTTCCATAGTTATGTCGGGAATTGAGGTCAAATAAGATGTTATAATAAAAAAACATAATCGAGAGATGTATTTAAGGTTATTATCAAAGCGCAGTGGACATTACAAATAAGGAAAAAGGATTTGTGTTTATTATGGTTTATGGACACGTCTGTCACTACATTTCGAGTCCGAAAACTGAAACCACAGAAAACATATTATCTAGTATCCTGTAAAGTACACAGATTGAATGACCAGCCAATACGGTACTGTAATTGGAATAGTAATACAATATAAAATATAAATATAAAATATATGGTACGGTACCGCATTTCTGCCAGTCTTGATCATATTTAATACAGGCAAAATTTAGAAGACGTGAGTTACATTATAAAATAGAATTATAAGAGATTAATTCTTTCATTTTACAATATTTTTTATATCCAATTTTTTATATTATCAATTTATCACGTTGCAATTGCATGTTCAGGAAAAATTTCAAGGATTAATAGGTTCTTGGTTTTTGTTTGTAATACTTTTTTGTCTATACCACGGAACACAATTACCTAAAGAATGTTCACTTCATACTAAAAGGGGAGAGGGGGGACAAACCGATGCTGCCATCTATCGGTTTGCCCACCAAAACAACAATTTGCGGGAAATTTAAAACTTTTTATTGCTTATAAACATTTGTCTTAATTTACACAAATAGTATTCCTGCAAAACAAAATAAACTGCTATAGATAACAATATTGCTACACGAAAACTTGCAACATGTTAGAAACAAACAATTTTAATTTTTATAAGTTAAATAGATCACAATATCATAATTACATATTTATTAACTTATAAGATTGGAGGCAGCATACGAGTATAGGGATATAGCGTAAAGCTGATTTACTTTTGATTGTTAATTAATATATAATTACTTATTTTTTAATATATCAATTTTTCTTTTTAACGAGATCTGATAATCAGCAAATTGTTTATTTTTAACTGTATAAAATATTTTTACTGTTATGTAGAAGACACTATTGCATATGAAACAACATTTTCTTTAAAATGTTGGGCAAGAAAACTAAAATGTACAGTATATTTCTGTTTACGAAATTGGCGAAAGGAAAAGGATGGATGTGTCAAAAAGATGGCGGGAGTTATTTACTTTATGTTTGGAAGAATTTTATAGGTACAAATTCATAAATTAATTGAAGTATTCGATAAAAATAGATCAAGATAAAACATTTCTCTTTAGTAAATCCAATTGATTAACCATATAATCTCAAATATTTACTATATCCATGTGTAAAGGAAAATTCCTGTTTACAAAAAACTTTCTAAATATAATATTCATAACGTGATCATTCATTTCCGGCTTAAAACGGGACATCGGTTTTTTAATTTTAATTATTTTAACTATTGTATTCGATTCCAACGCGGAGGAATGAATTATTATTTATATTATATAAAACAGTAAAAATATTTTGTCCGTACATTTGGTATTTTTGACTGAAATGGATAGAGGGACACATAAAAAGAATAATAGAAAGCAAAAAATATATTTTTTAAATTTCATGTACATAAAGACAGACAGTCTTTATGTATGGTCACGTTTATCTTTGAAAGTACTGAACCAATTTACTTCAAACTTTCACCATTTGCTTTGTTTTAACTCAACTTAACATGTAAAGTTGTTTCATCAAAATCAGCTCCTTACAAAAAAAGTTATCGGCATTTCAATGAACTCGAGGCATGAGTTTGTCTGCAAATATAAAGCAATCCATATCTATACTTATAATAAATCTTTGTTTTTTTTGTCATAAATCTGCATTTTTAACCGATATTCAAAACTAGGAGAAGGTTCTCAATTAAATTTTTTTGACTCAATATTCAATTAAATATTATGGATTCGATTTCGATATTGGGTTATTCGATTCGATTTGGGTATTTTTTGTAATATGCAATCATTACAGTTATTTTACAAAGAATATTAGAAATCCGTACCCAAATAAAAAAAAATACATTTAAGGCTGTTTCTGAAGGAGTAAATTAAATTATTCATTGACATCAACACATATGACTGTCAGTCCATTCTGTTTATTAAATGAGCGATCATCTAGTTCAAGCGGGCGAAGCAGGCCGCTAGTTTATTTTCATTTCTTGCACTAAGGCAAAAGCCCGGCTTTGACTTTCGCCACTCAACAGGCAATGCCTTGACAAATTCGGTAGAAAGTGGAGAACGGAGTGTCTTAACACTACGTTCTCTATGCCTATCCTGTTATATGTGGGATACAGCGGAAAGCTCATTGTTTTATTGTATTAAAAAGTAACATTTGACTTTTTCATGTTCATTTTAGGGCGCCTTTCGTTTTTTAGAGGTATGCTTTCGCTTTCTTAAGGTAGCTTTCGTTATTCTTAGACCACAGGGTACTGTTATAATAGCGGCAAAACGTAATAAACGTGGGACCAAATTTAAGTGCCATTTTGAAATTGTACCTGACCTACCTTAGCCACCTTAGCTATAATGCATAAGAAAGGCTTTTAATTAACAGAATAAAGATATTTTATAACATCTACATTTATTTTAGTTTTTCATACTTGTTAAAGGGGTCTATATGTATTAGTGATAGAGATCTTTTTAGCTTCATGCCGTACACGGCACCTGGGAAACCATTGAAAATATTTATTATTTCATTTCCTAAATGTGCCGCTGAGCCACGATAAAAGATAACTTGGAGTAACAGATTAAATGAAAGTCATAATAGGTTAGCAATTTTTAATTGTGTTTTTAATACTTAGAAAATTAATCTTTATTATAATTTTAATAAAAACTATTTTTATTTAAAAAAACAATAAAAATTAAATAAAAAACTTTATGTAATCGTCTTCAACCAACGTTCGATGAACATGCTGACTTTTTGCGCAGTATTTCTGTAAAAAACAGAGTGCACAGTAAATTGAATTCAATCAGTACCCACATAGGACATACCGACTTTAGCCGGTCTCTATAACTTATCTATCTTTAACAATAAAAAAATAAATCTATTATGTACATTTATTGTGTGCATGTATATTATATACCCAATGTTTAACTTAACATTAGGTATATAATTGAGTAACATGTATAAATCTATTCGCGGCTTCATGTCGCGGCTGGTTTGCTTAGCACAGGTGAAATCCCAGTCCGCTCGACGGCCACAAGCCGAGGTTCGAGTCCCGCAGGGGGCGCCCGTACAGTCATCGACTTCCTCACAGGCAGCCACTTAGTGCTTGCATTTCTTCAGGGACAGAGTACCCTCTTCCCTACCCAACCGGTGTCGCAGTAAAAACCAATAGGGCTAACAGCATTAAACTCATGTTCGAAAAATAAAATCTATTGTTAAAAGTATTAGGTATTCGAATAGTAGGTAAGTTATTGAATCCGGCCGTTAGGCACAAAAATTTAGAGGGTTAAGTACATTAAAATTGCGCAGACGTCAAAGGATTTCTATTGTTATAGCCATATTTATATTAATAGGGTTCTGTACCTAAAAAGAAAAAAAAACGGAATCCGCCTAGACACAATGCTGTCAGTCTGTCCGTCTGTCAAGACCATTTATTTCGAAACCGCGTGGAGGCATCAAGCTAAAATTATTATGAAATATAATAATATGAATCGTTTTTATTGTATTTTATATACAATTCGCCAACAAAGTGTTAAAGTCACACCCTTGTGCCACTGCGCCACAATGGCCTTTCTTTTACTAAAATAAATGTCAAATAAAGTTAGTATATTCAATACCTTTAATTATACTACATTTAACTAAAAATAATACATTATAATAATCTTAATATCGATTCATAAATCGTCTAATTTCACCATTGACTGTTCAAAATATTATATTATCTTTGATCTATTTCCTAACGAAGTCATTGCAAAAGCCATTTTCGCTTTACCATTAGCAGGCAAAACTGAACGAGCGGCTCGTTATTATTAATTATGCTTAGTAAGTACTCGTATATCAATTACCTACCATCGAAGCTATTTAAATTAGGGTATTAAAAAGGATGACATTTGTATTAGGTATGTAAATATAATATAAAAAAAAATAATAACAAACTTGACTGTGTAAGAATTCTACTGTATAAAAAATAAAAAAAAAGACAAGCCTAAAGGCTTATTAGGATTAACAGCCAGGACCTTTAGAAAGTATTTATTTTTGTTTCCATGACATTGTGGCTACAGTGAGAACTTTATTGCAATTAACAATAATGATATTTTTTGTTTGAGAGGGAAATAATAATCATTGTCTGCGGGAACTCCTACTACCTCTCACTGGCTTCGCACGTGCTATATAAAATGGTTAAATATTTTAAATTGTTTTCAATTCAATTTATTGTTTTCTTTGGCTTTTTGTAAAGAGATTTATATATTTACCTGATTGAAAATCCATTGTCATATGCAACTGCATTAGGCGAGAATTCTTTTACAATTTTGTCCACTGTTTGTTCTAATGTGGTACATCGGTCGATCCATATACCATCGCAATGACAACTAAAAAAAATACTATTTTTAAGCCATTAGAGATAAGTAGATAGATATATATATATATATATATATATATATATATATATATATATATATATATATATATATATATAAACTATTTTGACATTTAAAACTTATAGTAACTTAATTACTGCTTAGCTAAATAAATTACGAAAAATATATGTAATTAGTAATTAACACATCCAAAGAGCTAAATAGCTAATTAACTAATAACCTTGCAAACGGCTGAACATATTAATCTCTTACTAACTCGAATCATAGCTGAGAACACTCAAAATCAGATTAAAATCAGTTCATTCGTTATGGAGCTATGATGGCACAGACATACAGATACAAACATACAAATAGCAATTTTAAACTTAGCGCTCTCTGGTTTCGTCGGGGATAAAAAAATATACATATAGCCTTCAATGTGCATTTCCATCATATCCAGCATACGATTGTCATATTAGGATCTGTTTTATACGTTAATGGCTAACACAAAAACTTACATGAGAAGTCACCAATACTGGTAGCTTTTTTCACTGAACACCTTAATACCTTATTTCAATACTTACATCTTAGCAATATATTGTAAGCTAGCTCTCATTACAGCGTCGCAGGCGTTCGAGGCTGCTGTAAAAGAACCCGCACCCTCAGACCCTCTCGTGCTGCTGGCGCATGCCCACGCTATGCACCCTCCCCGTTTCACCGAATGCGATAATGATTCTAATAACTTTGAAATAAATGTTTTATATTATCGATTTATATATATATATATATATACAAATCGATAATATAATTTTTTTTTTGGGTTAATACCACTGATTTTCACTTTTCGTTTATTCTAGAGAAATTACTAAGAGATTTGACCCTAACGTTTTTAAGTCATCGTGCTGAGGTATCATTTTTTAAAGGGACTTATATTCCTTGTATTCACAGTCATAGAAAACCCACCTGTGGTACAATAGGAATAGCGACTATTTTGGTTTCATTATAATTTTATTTTACTGATTTCGTTCACACTTAAGAACTATTTTTAATTTGACTTGCAATGTTACTAGGTGCGCTAAATTAACTAGGCAAAAGGTAGTCATAATATGAGATATATCACCATGTTTTACCTTCTTTACGTAACGTCAATTGCCTAATTCAACTTACGTTTAAATTGCCATATACATCTTGAGTCACTTGTAGAGATAATCCATCCAGCCCGGATTCCACTTCCGCACCAATAATCACAAGTGCATCAACTTTATCCACACATGATGTGCTCTCGCTTGGAACGCGTACAATGAATCCATGTGATTCTAACTTAGATTTTAATTCGCGACCTATTGGACTCTTTATGTTTGAAACCTGCGTAGACAATAAATTAATATTTCTTATTTCTCAGTTTATTTTCGTTATTTTAAAATGAAAAATAAGTGTGTTATACGGTTTATTGATTAATTTCTGTAGGTTTCTGTATTCGATTACTTATTCAACAATCATATGTATTTCCACGAACTAAGGTTTAAGCACTCTGTTTATAAAAAGAAAATAAATAAAATTGAAACGAAAAAGTAATACGAGTAAATCAAATTTGGACCAATTGTTGACATGACAATCTTACCAGTACGTTATTTATAGTCCTATACCGCCTCTTTCTAGAAATTTTCAGTCTCGCCGTATACGCTATAAGAGCTGAAGTGGCAACTAATAGGGACCCGCCTTCCAGCGTTGCTAACAGCCGCCAAGCGAGGCCTGCGCCTGCTTCCACTGCTTCTGTCATTATTCTGTAAGTTAAATACAATATCATATAATATTGCTCTATGTTCGATACATACTTACTATATGTATTAAAAAATGTTACTGCTGACTTATCATTGTCATACAAACTTTTCGCAATTGAGTAATTAAGGATGCTTGAGAATGAAGTGCTGTCTGTCTATTCATACAATATTAAATAAAATTCTTGCAAAAAATGTCAACCTGCTGTTTTTGCAAAAATAATGATAAGTAAGTATATAATTAATTAACGACATTAAAAATATTAATATTCTTGAAATCAGCTTAATGTGAAGATTTAAAAATTAACTAATTTATCTATTTATATATTTTTTATTACAAGAATTATAAAAAAAATGTATAAAAAGCGGGCTTGACTGTAAAAAGCAAGCAGTCCAACCAACATTGTCACGTGTGTCACATAAATATAAATATATCATAGTCGAAATAAGATTATACATATGCATACATACATCTAATAAATATACAATTTTTATATAAAATAATTATAGTAATACTTTTACAATAGTTTAAATAAACTACATAATAAATTATTTTTTTAACAAAAAAAACCGACTTCGGTGTCAAGCTAATGCTACAACAACCTTACAATATCAAATTAGTAAGCCTGTTTGTTTTACTTCGCACCGACTTTAAAATTATAAAATCTTTTTTTAATTATTTTGGCTTAACAAAATTTTGATTTTGTACGTTTTATTTTATGTAAAATTATTTATATTTTAGTTTGTTGTTTGAGGCCGTTTTTTTTTTGTTAAAAATTTATTTATTTTACGATTTTAAGTGATAAGTAGACCTTAAAAGGATGCTTCTTAAACGAGTGATGGTGATGGTGGTGGTGGTAGTGGTTGTCAAGGAGAAGAATAGAATTCCCATAGGAATTCTGACAATGAATGTGAAGCACTTCCTTTCAAATTAAAAAAAAAATCAAAATCGGTTTACACAGTCAAAACTTATGAGATAAGAAATATAAAAAAAAATACAATCGAATTGATAACAGCATTAACCTCATGTTTGAAAAAAAAATCTGTTAAACGGTAATCGACATCTCGGAGTGCTAAGTTGTTAATTTTTTTAACTTAACTTCACGCTTTATCCCTAGCGGGGTAGTCAAAGAGAACGGAGTGAAACTCTACAGTCTCTACATACCCCTATCGCCTCGTCCACTCTCATCAACCTGTATGACCAAGGGCATGTATTACCCTTCGGGGAACCCTCATGCTTTTTACGTGACCTTCCTCCCTTTTTTTTTGTTTTTATATTTATATAATACAAAATATTGTGTGTATCAATTATATGTTAGAAGATGTTATGTCACAATATGATAATATTAAATCTTCTGCATAATTTGCGGTTGGTTCGTGTATCGCGTTGATATCTTTATTACGAATGCTATTTAAATGTTGCGAAATTTCGCTTTACTTTTATAGGGTATGTCTGTTTATTCTAATTGTATTTATAATTATTTACCAGAAGGTTGTATGGTGAATG
>DWGR01004358.1:0-11211 GCA_018247715.1 Heliconius burneyi
CCAGCTTTTGAGGTGGTTGGGCGCCGGAGCCCGGCATTACCTAATGCGAAACGCAGTGGCATAAAGCCACTACTTCACGCCGGTTTTAAATGCCGGGGGTGGTAATGATCCGGTCGAGTCTGCCCATATTATAACCAAAGGGAACCTATAGTTAAGACACTCAGTTCCATACATTCGGCTTGATTTGGGATATTACGTGTTGGGTAAGGAAACCAAAGTGAGAACGGGGAAATAAATTATACTTCCGAATGGGTGTTGAACCCTCGCGGCCACAGTCGGACGCTGTGCCGCTGCGCTATAAGGACGTTTTGACTTTCAATATTGCTCAAAACACACAAAATAACAATCAAAACGGCCTTCAATAATAATAAGAATAAATTTCATAAATATGTGACATATGTCTGTATTAATTTCTTTGGTTTTTTCGTTTATTACTCACATTTAATTAAACTATTATATTTCACTGGTTACAATTACTTTAACCTCATATTTCAAATAACAGTTTTTTGCCTTGTAAACGGATATTTTTCAATATTTTTTTTTCGGAATTTAAATTTAATGCTATACTTAGCCTTTACTGAGACATTGGTTGGGTAGGGAAGAGGGTACTATACCATTTTCCAATATATATTATGAGTAAATTAAAAAGTAAAATTCTTCCGCTTCTGAGTGACTAATAGACAACACACTGAACTTACTCGTAGAAGAGAAAAGAGAAGAAGAGCTTAGTAAGAGAGTCCAGAGCATCTAAGAGAAGATTTCTCGAAATTACTATAGAAAAGGGATAAAACTTAACTCTTAACTCTATTTAACTTGAGTTGCCGGCGACGAGTACTTTAATATAATTATTATCAGTTAAATAATACGGTGTGTCATTCCAAGACCGTTCCCTGAAGTACCGCGTGGCCTTCCGCCTTGCATTCTGCACTCAGAGCTTGTTACAATTTTAGGAAGCTTAATAACCTTATTATTTCTGACGTCGCACTATATTTCGTTCCGTTATTTTTGTTATTAGCAATTTTTTAAAAATAACAAGTTTGCTTCTTGTATGCACTTGATGTTAATAGTTTAAATACAATAAATATAGCCCTAAAAGTGTAAATAAAAAAAATTATACCTATGTGGAACTGTATATTTATTAACCGACTTAATTTTTAAAAAAATATTGTTTTGAAAATAGAAGTCTTATTACACTAAATCTTACTCTAGGTTCCCAAGATTTCCTCTGATTACCCTGCTATGTGCGGCGTGAAGCTAAACAAACAAATGTAACAGTTAGTCAATATACACTATATACTTTGTCTTGCGGTGTTGAATTCCACCACTCAACACGCAATGCTTCCAGAATTTGTCAGAAAGTGGTGAACGGAGTGTCTTAACACTAGATTCTCTCTGCCTACCCTAATGTGTGCGGGATACAAGCTGTGAAGCTGATTGATAAAAGATGTACACTACGTTGCAAATTCAAATATACGAATGGTTTCGATGTATTTTATTAGCTTCATGAACCTATTGTTAAGACACTCCGTTCCCCGCAGCTCACCCAAGCTTAGAGACAGGAAAAGTTATCAAAGTTTTTTTTTTCTTTTTTGTTTTGTATCCGCAATATTATACGAGTACAACTGATACAAGTAACATAATATTACAGAATTCATCACATAAATAAGTATATCAACAATACATACTAAAACTATAGGCTATGACGTAAATAAGCATCCAGTAAAACAAAACTGGTCTGTAAATCTCAGAGAGTGCTAAAGTTATAAGAGGCGGGCGGCCGAGGGCGAGCGCCGCAGTACGGACAGCGCCCCGGGGGGTGAGTGACGATGACTGTGTCCACGGTGACTGTGCTAGTGCTCGCGAGCTGTACTGTCGTGAGAGCCGCGGTACGGGAGTTCAGTGGTATGTACTAAGAATTAAAAAAACAGCTTCACATATTGTTATGTAAAGCAGAGATACTCCGTCTCCCACTTCTTACCGAATTCTGTATGTATAGCGTGTTACGCGGCGGAACTTAACGCCCCGCTTTGCTTCGTTACCCGAGCGAGGAAATAAAAATATTAAATGTTGTATATTCTTAAGTCGGAATCGAACTCACAACCTGGCACGTTTACAGTCGCACGCTCGTGTCCCTACACTGTTTCATATTGGTTATAAAGTGGTAAGTCGTGGGATAAAAAATAAAGGCGTAACTTAGTGTTTTTAGATACACATACGAGTACATACAGACAGATCTATAATCAATACGTTTATTAGTTGTTATATAGCAAATATGCCGTAAGCTCCAATAGTTATTCCATTCCATGGTTATTATGGTGTTGGGCGGCGGGACTATCGAGTCCATCACCGTCGTTCTTACACTTAGAGGTTCTGGTGCTGCGCCACGATGGTTCCAACATTAGGAAGAAAAGAGTGATTCAATAAAATATTTATTCCCGACTGCTAAGGAAGGGTTATATTTATATGTTATATTCTTTATTACTTCATATCTCCAGAACCGCTGAACGGATTTACATAATTGAGATATAGATTCGTTAGATTCGTTTTAGCAGACCAAGTGTTCAGAGATAGGTGACATTAAAAAAATCATGTCGGCTGTGGTACGCCATTTTATTTAGTGATATTTTTTTTTGGTTTTGAATACCACAATGTGGGTATCGAATTCAAGAGCTCAATGCGAGGATTTTAAAATGGTGAACATGAATATCATAAGCATAATGCATCCTAACTAAAAAGTGAGTTTTATACAGTCGGGGTTTTTGTTTCTTCAAATATTTTTATATATTTAGTCTTCCACTTAGATCTTTCCTTTAAATTATTTATTGAAACTCTATAATTACATTATAAGTATATAGTAAATCAAATTATCATCAGATTACCTTCATATTGTTTTTACTAAAATACAATTTCCTTAACTTATTAAAATGTTACTCAAGGTTTTTTTGTACAGTTATTCTGAACTGTGATTTTGCCATTATTCTCATAAATACTGTCTTATGACGGTTCTGCGGATCGCTTAGCCTCGAATACCTATATGAAATGTTATACTATCATTTAAAATTTTAAAATATTTCAAAGTGTTATCCGTAAACGCAACTCAGCTAATGTGGACTTTGGGAGTTTAGGAGGAAAAATCGAAACGCCCGTTTTTCCCGACCTCATTGGAATTATTGAAATTCCTCTTTCAGTGATCTCATACACTCCTTAAGCTACCTTCATTTCAAATTTACTACAAGTTTCGCCAATACATTATCAGTCACTCAGTAACAGAAGAATTTTATTATTCCCTCATTACTAAAATGTAACAGTACAAAGGATCTTATTAAGATTAGTAGGATTTTTGTTACTAGCAATGTATATCGTGCTGAGTGTTAGAATTCAACTGCACTTTGTCAGTTTGAAATTAAAATATTAATAAATAAATCATTCACCCTACACAAAATCGAACCCACAACCTGTAACGTTTACAGTCGTACGTTGGTGCCTCGCACCACGTCGTGTTTGATTTCATCACAATATTACTCAAGTGTGGGACAGCATCCACTAACAAAGGGTAAGGGTAAGGTGTCAAAACCATTTAAAACACTCAATTGCAATTATACAGTTATTTAAAATATAACAGAAAAATTCCTTAATATACATATATTTTTAACTTAACTCGTTCCGTTGCTTATTTGTAATAATTTGTTTCAAATAGAATGTAAGGAGTCAAAGTAACTGAAAAAATATTAGTAAAATTATTATTTTTGTAGGATAATATAAAATGTTATATATAAATATTCTCGATGTTTGTAGTCGTGATCACTTATATATTTTTATGATTGTTTACATTAAATTGTAAGTAATACTTAACTTTGCTTAATACGGCTATAAAAACAGTATAAAACGTAACATTGAAAATATTGGTAAAAAATATATTTATAAGAACATAACATGTGAATAAAAATATAGAATTTCAGACTAAAATAACTTAAATATAGAACTGAAATAAAGAACTAATAAATGTATACCTAGAATGTTAATTCTTATTACATTATAGAAAAATAATCAGCTTCACGCTATATCCCGCACTTATGTTAGCGTGAAGGGCAAAGGGAATCTGGTGCTAAGACACTATTTGCCATTTTTCTCCAAAAGCATTTACAGCATTGCGTGTTGAGTAGTGGAACTCAACGCCGCGTTTTGCCTCGACACCAGAGCAAAAGAAAGAAAATATGAATTTCAGTGAATATTTCATTTCCTCGAGTGGAGATCGAACCCACAACCAACCGACCAAGAAACGATTAACGTATCTAATATAATATAGATTAAAGCCTTCCACAATAAATGGACTATCAACGATGAAAAGTATTTTTCAAATTGGCTCAGTTGTTCCGAAGATTTCGCTAAATTCAACCAAAAAAACTTTTCAATCATGTATATAAAATTGGTTAAAATAGGCCTCACGCTGTATCCTGTTCATACCATGGAAGGTAGACGGAACGTGGTACCTAGGGTTAACACATTCTGTTTCCACGTACAGACACTTTCGTTCTCCATTTCATGCCGAATTATCGAAGCACAGTTTGTTGAGTGGCGGAACTCAACGCCGCGCTTTGCCTCGTTACCAGAGCGAATAAATGAACATATTTCTATTCCCCGAGTGGAAATCGAAACCAAAACCTGTCACGTTTACAGTCGCCCGTTTCTTACCACTGCGCCGCGACTGGTCGTTTAAATAAATATGATATAAGACTGCGAAGTTCGTTAAATATTGTATGAAAAATACTCTCAATAGATAAACTTTCGAGGCAACCGTGGCACAAACGTGTGACAGTGTGGTTGTGGGTTCGATTCTGATTCGGAGAAATTAATTAATTATTATTTGTTTATTCTCTTTTCTTCGCTCTGCTAACAAGACAAAGCACTACGTTGGATTCCACCACTATAAGCCACACGAATATTCGGTGTAAAGTGGGAAACGGAGCTTCTTAACACTAGGTTTCCGTATGCCTACTCTGCTGTATGCGGAATACACCGTGACTTTAAGAAAAGGTAATATTTTTTACAGTAAATGACAAAATACAAGATTAATTTAAAAAATAACAAGACAAGTATCAGTTAACCAAAAACGGTAAAAACAACAAGTTTTTTGACTTAATTCACTTTTACAAAAAATATATTTAAACTTGAATTTTAGTGTATTGCGTCGTGAAATGAGGTTATTTATTTGTTTTTTTGTTTTTGATATTTGGGGGAATTGAAAATAAAAGGTGTTTTTAATATAAAGAACTAGGTCAACATTTTGACACTCAATTTTCTTTTCCACAGGAGTAATTGTTAAAATTAGATGTCGAACAAGTACAAATTTTATTTTATCAATTTAAATACGACTTGGCCCTTTTGCTCTGGTGGGTTATTGAATTACATATACAAGATGTTCCAATAGAAAGATGCAACTGTCACGACTTGGTCTATCGCCCGTCTTCAGCTTATCGTTTATTGCTAGGACACTCTGTATATATTATGACACACAAGTATTTATCTTTTTATTATACTTAATTTAAATTATGTTTCACCGTTAAAAGGAGGCTGTCGTGGCGTAGCACAAGAGTGCGACTATGAACGCGACGGTTGTGGGTTAGATATCAAGTTGGAGAATAAAATAGTCAATATTTCCAATTCCTCACTCTGGTAACGAGGAAAAGCGCAGAGCAGCTGCGTCATTCTATACACAACGCCACCACTTGAAAAGAAACGGAGTGTCTTTATAGTGAACGTCCCCATGTTTCCCCTGAGCAACCTGATGTGTGCGGGACACATAGCGCGAAGCTAAAAAGAAGATTAAATACATTTCTAAGTTTCCTGTACCCTTTCCAGACACAGACCACTACCAGCTCCCGCGACTCTACCACCTCGACGAGTACGACCGGTGTCTCGCGCGTCCGGACGGGCTGTACTGCACCGGCACGTTCCGCATCTCCGCGGATAAGCCTAATGCACTTTATAATTTTATGAAAGTAAGCTTATGAAATTTTGTTGAATGTAACGTGAAAAAATAAAAAAAAATCAGCATCCCGTTTTCCCAAAGAAACCAATTGATAAGGCACGCAGTTCCCTGTTTCCTGATCTATTTTGACATAATGTATTACAGTATATTTTTCTGAGTAAGGTTGAACCCACAAACATTGCAGTTACAAAGAGAAATAATTTCATTCAAAATAAGAAATTACATGATCGTCAAATACCACCAGTTTACTAAAATTTATGATTCAGATCTGAGAAGAACCTCCATAACAGAACATGTTGTTGTTGGACATCACTACTTAAATTTTGCACTTAAAGTGCATATATAGAGTCCATTGTAGCGCAGCGGCACAACGGTGTGACTTCGTACGCCGCAAAATCCACTGGTTGTGGGTTCGATCCCCACTCGAAGAAGTTAAATATTTATTTACATTTATATTTCCATTTCTCTGCTCTGGTGTCGAGACAATAAAGCGCGGCGTTGAGTTCTGCTACTCAACACGCAATGCTTCCAGAACTCGGCAGAAAGTGGGAGACGGAGTATCTTAAAACTAGGTTCCCTCTGTCTACCCTGCTATGTACAGGATTTAGCGTGAAGCTAAAAAAAAGTGCATATAAATCGCCTAAGCCGTTTCTGAGATTGGCGTATACAAACGCATAGACAAACTGTAATGAAACAACAAGATTCATTTTTTGGATTGTATTATATAAATGCCTTTTTTCATATATCTTCCATGTACACGGTACAGTCAGTTATAATTTTATTATAATTATAGATCTTTTGAGGAAATGAAATATTTATTTAAATTTAAATTTTCATTTCTTTACCCTGGTGTCGAGGCAAAGCGTGTTGAGATCCACCACTCAGGTGGAACTCAACACGCAATGCCTGCAGAATTCGGTGGAAAATGGGGAACGGAGCGTCCTAACATAAGGTTCCGTCTGCCTACCCTGCTGTGTGCAGCGTGAAACAGATTTATTTATAACACCAAAATTGGCTTTATTTATTTTTTATTTTATTTTAAAATTAATAATTCTATTACAATCACAGGAATATTCATCAAACGAGCATCACTTCGACCGAACTCTTCTCCACCGCGGCTACTGTCTCAGCTTGCGATGTCCCACCCACGAGACAAACATGTCGCTACGCTTCGAAAAATGTGTGGAGAAATACGCAGTGCCTGGTCTCCGTGCCTCTGTGGAGACCTACTCCTGTCAATCTGCCCTGGACCTGGAGAAGGAGGAGGAGGTGGACACTCCGCAAATGGTGTTCCTGGTGGTCGTAGGGCTGATCCTGTTATTGAATATTGTTGGTAGCGTCTATGATGTATTTACAGGAGGTGAAGGCAGTAAGTTTTATGTATTTTATAACATTTTTAGTGTTCTACTAATAAAGAAATAAACTAAAAAATACAGCGTGAAACTATAGATAAGTTTTAATGTGAATTGTACATGTGACTTTTAACTTTATATAATAGATAAAGATATTTAGAATTTTGTCTAATTTTATAAATGTATTTAGTCTAATTATTACAAAACAACCACTGACATAGGTTCTTGTAAATGTCTCTACAATCTTTTTCATACATGTTTAATCAAGTAGGTACAGCACGTGAGTGTAAACGTAACGGTTGTGGGTTCGATTCACATTCACTTCACTTTATTTTTCTTGTGGCCCATACTAAGCACGTAGTGTCTGTTTGTTGTAATGTCTGGGGACGGACTTAACACTAAATTCCTTCAAATAAAATTATTAATTCAAAATAATACTTTGATAAATGTAAGATACAGCGTGAAACTTAATGCATTTAATTAACTATCTGCTTTTAAATAAAACAATATTTTATAAGGAACAGTAAATTTCGAAGTACCAGTTAAAAAAATACATGCATCAGTTTTACGGAAATAGCAACATTCTTAAATGCCATCAAAAATTTCCGGGAATCGAACGGACAGTGACCTTCTTCACATTTGATTCCTCCAATTTATTTTCCAACCAAGCCAATGACGTTTGACTTTTTGTTTTGTTCGTCGGGGCCATATATGCTCGGGGTGCCCGACATTTTAATTGACGTTTATAAAGTCTGAATGAAAGGTTTATCCTTTGTGTGATATCAAAAGTAAGATACATATATAGATACACAATCATAGTATAAAAAATGAAAACATTTGTATAAAAAATATATTTTAGTCACGCTGTAGATCCAAATGAATTCAAAATGGATTATTTAGTATATCCAATATAAGTTGATCGTCAAAGCTCGAAAGGAAAAGTTTATTTTATACTTTTCCGAGTATTTAATGAAATACAAACTTTTTTATTTATTTTTATTTGTAATATATTTTGTATTAGTGTCACATTTATCATATAGCGGATAACGTAGTGTTAAGACACTCCGTCTCCCACTTTCCCCCAGTTTTCGAGAAATTGCGTGTCGAGAGGAATAAATAAAATGAAATAATTGTAATAGTCTTAATAAAATTTATTATTAGTAATATTTTGTAATAAATAAATAATTGAACTGAAAATATGCACTAATGCACTGCATTTCCGGTGCTTAGAAAACAGATGGCTGTCAGCGTGGTCGGTACAGCAGAACTGTCGGCGGCTGCTGTCCCCGCTGAAGGACCCCGAGCACGCCGCACTCGCGCCCCTGGAGGGAGTACGGTTAGTATTATAACATTTTAGGTAAAACTTTTTTACTTTGTAACTTAATGATGACAATTTTGATTGCATTTTTCCATACAACATGATGTCGGCGCAGTCATTATTCTCTAATATGTATTTTTCAAACATTTGGAATTTTGTAATCAAGGATCCAAAAATTGTATAGAAATTTATATAGATATGATTTTATCGATAACTTGAAGCCTGGAGGCCGTCGTGGCGTCGCAGCGACACTAGGATGTGACTCTGACGGACGATTGTGGGTTCGATCCCCACTCGAGGCAGTGAATTATTTATTTACGTTTATATTTTTATTTATTCGGT
Source organism: Heliconius burneyi (assembly GCA_018247715.1). Taxonomy (NCBI): domain Eukaryota; kingdom Metazoa; phylum Arthropoda; class Insecta; order Lepidoptera; family Nymphalidae; genus Heliconius; species Heliconius burneyi. Next base: position 9,002 of record DWGR01004358.1, read on the forward strand.
CTGATGCCAAGGCAAAACGCGGCGTTGAGTACTGCAGAAAGAGGGCTGAAGATAGAAAGCAGAAAATGGGGAACGGAGTGTCTTAGCACTAGGTACCCTCTGCCTACCCTGCTGTGTGCGGGATATAGCGTGAAGCTGATTTTTTTATAACTTTAGCATACCCTTCTTTTGTTTTTAATTCAATTTATAAATAACTAGCAGCCTGCCAGCGGCTTCGCCCGCTTGAATACATGATTGTTGTTGATCTTTATTTATGGCGTTCTGAGCGTGCCAGTCCAGCACTAATCACTTCGGCAATGTCATGTTGAATGGAAAACATAAGAAGGAGAATGTACGGTTTTAAAAGTGACAATATTATACAAGAGGAGAAAACTAAAAAAATCATATAAATTAAATCAGCTTCACGCTGTATCCCACACACAACACGGTAGGCAGGGGAAACCTAGTGTTAAGACACTCCGTTCCCCACTTTTTGCCGAATTCTGGGGGCATTGTGTGTTGAGTGGCAGAATTCAACGCGGCGCTTTGCCTCCACACCAGAGCGAAGAAATGGAAATATAAATAAATATTTCACTTCCTCGAGTGGGTATCGAACCCTGGTGCCGCTGCGCCACGACAGTCTCAAGGAGAAAACTACATGCTTATTAATGTACAATTGCTAAATATATAGTTATTACAAAGCACACGTAAAAAGGATATTTTAAACATTTGTATATGCTCGTAGATTTCAAAACGACCAATTCAAAAATTCAACAATTTGAAGATCAAGTCGTCGTTTTCATCAGTGTGTGCACTAATTTCGACTTACACCATTGAATATAATATAGCAATACGACTCCTTGCATATTAGAAAAATGACGCTGTATATAGAAAAAAATGCTATAAAATTTTTGTAGGCAAACTAATGCCTTGAGTGCATTCAAACGACGATAACTTTTTTTTAATAAACCGATTTTGATAAAATAAACTTAAGATGTTGAGTTAAAACAAAGCAGTTGTTGAAAGTTTGAAGTTAATCGGTTCAGTATTTTCAAAGATGTGCGTGACCATACATATAGACCGACAGACAGACAGACAAGAAATTTAAAAAAAAATGTTTGCTTTCTATTATTCTTTTTAAGTGTCCCTCTATCCATTTCAGTCAAAAAAAATTAAATGTACAGACAAAATATTGTTACTGTTTTATTATATATAGAGATTATTTACCAATGTAATCATTATTAAAGTAAATTAGTTTCTGTCTCTCAGAGTGTTGCTGCTGGCGCTCGTGATCATGACACACGCGACGGAGATCCTGCATAAGATGTACTTATACAACCCAGAATTTTTTGAACAGGTATATCAGCTGTAATTTTTTTTTAAATAATTTCAAAACTCTTTGGAAGACCTTCTAAAATTCTATGCCACTATTACATATCAAAGTATTATTTAAAATGCTATAGTTACGCGTATTATATATGCGTTACAGGCTCCACGCCACGGCCTCTCTATATTGGTGCGCAACGGGTCGTCTCTTGTCCAAGTTTTCTTCGTGTTTTCAACTTTTCTGCTAGCGCGCGCCGCTCTCCGCCTCCCCCGCGCTATGTCTCTGAGACACCTGCCCACGTGCCTGATGTACCGCGTCGCCAGGTAAATCTTGTACTTCACATATATCATATATTCTGAGGCCAGTCGTGGCGCAGAGTTACAAGCGTGCGACAGAATGTGGGTTCGATTCCCACAAAAGCAAGTTAGCTTCCAGATGAGTGTTCCACTGGAATTTGCAATCTATAGTTACACCTAAGAAAATGGGCCATCCGATACCTTGAGAGTTTCTCCTTTAATTATTAGACCTCTATTATGTTTTTTACCATTTGGTAAAGCAAACTCAATACATTTAGTTTTTCTAGTAATTAACATTAGATTATTAACATCAAACCACTGAAGAATATGCGATAATGTTCAATGCAGCCAGAATTCGGTGGATAGCTTAGTATTCGTGGTGGATCGTGAAGCTAGAAAAAATAAAGAAAAATAGAGTCTTATAAAGTTGAATCTTTTCACTTTTGTATTGATTTAAAAGAAAATCAACGGCAAGCCGGAGTCGCTCACTGTGGGTCTCGTACTAATTTCAGTATTGTAGATCAGCGGTAATGAATTTTCTAGCATCTGTACTCGTTACTTTAAATAATAATTTAAGGAAACTGAGGGAGACAATGAATATAATTGTC
>DWGR01004359.1:0-11211 GCA_018247715.1 Heliconius burneyi
GCTTACCATCCACTGCGACGACGTAGCGAAAGCCTTTGACAAGGTCTGGGATAACGGCTTGATTTTCAAGCTGCGACGCTCTGGCTTGCCAGACTGTCTCGTGCGCATCCTGCGGGATTTTCAAATATGTATTTCCGCTATAAAGTGGAAGGAACTCTCTCCTCCCCCGCCTCCTCCGCGCAGGCGTCCCCCAGGTTTCAACCCTCTCTCCTATATTACACGCGCTGCACACAAGAGACAATCCTCGTACCAGGGATATACACTTGGATTTGTACGCCGATGACTAGTGGCGTAGCTTGGAGGGTGCGAGCGGTGCAGTCGCACCGGGCAATAAAAGGAAAGAGGCATCAAAATCGACGATCAATTCTTCTAATTCTTGCAATATTTTTTACCAAAATCTATTGTTATTATAGTTTTGAAGCAATAAAATGTATATATCTATTCTACTGTGTTCTGAAATCTAAAATTATTTTAACCATTTTAAAGGGCATCAAGTCCTAAGCTGCACCAGGCACCAAATACCCTAGCGTCATTGCCGATGACACCGCCCTATACACTTCTTCGCATAACACACGTATAATAGCCGATCGACTTCAGAAAGCAGCCCGCGCACTGGGTGTGTGGTTCCGCCAATGGAGAATCGAGGTTAATTCAGAGAAGAGTAAAGCGATACTCTTCCCTCGCGCTCGTTCAGAGCACATCTCTACAATCTATCTATTAGATAAAGCCATTCCCTGGGAAACAGAGGTCAAATATTTAGGTGTCACTTTAGACTCTAGACTCTTCTTCAAACCCCACGTCACGAAAGCTTGCCATAAAGCTTAATTCATTCTCAATAGACTATATCATCTCATAAACAAACGTAGTAAAGTGTCACTTAGAAATAAGCTGAGTAATAAAACTCTTCCTCTCCTATGTTATCCTTGAGTAGGGTTCGCGCACACTGAGCTAGATCCCATGCAAAAGGTACAAAATAAATTCTTACGTATCGCATCAGGTTGTCCCTGGTTCGTGTGTAACGTCGACCTACATAGAGCCTTTGAACTGAACTTCGTCGACGGAATCGACCACGAAGTCCAGCTTAATAATAATAATAACTTAATCGAATATCGAATTGATAATATTTAATTGAGAAGGTTCTCTTTGTTTAAAAAGTCGGTTAAAAATACAGATTTATCACAAACAAATACAGATTTGTTATAAGTATAGATATGGATTCCTTTATATTTGCAGGCAAGCTCATGCCTTGAGTTCATTCAAACGCCGATAACTTTTTTTAATGAACCGATTTTTGTGAAATCAACTTAAGATGTTAAGTTGAGTTAAAACAAAGTAATTGGTAAAGAAATCGGTTCAGTACTTTCGAAGATTAGCCTGACCATACATACAGACAAAAATAAATTTAAAAAATACATTTTTGCTTTCTATTATTCTTTTTAAGTGTCACTCTATCCATTTTAAGCCAAAAAACCAAAAATACAGACAAAACATTTTTACAATTTTATTATAAGTATAGATTAAAACTTGATAGTTCAACGTCGAGCGTTTCTACTTTAACGTGTCTAGCTACGTTGTACCTTAGGTTGGCTGGTTGGTTGGCTATCTCTAAAAGGTGTTTAGAGTAGAGAGTTTAGAGTTAGAGAGTATGCGTACAGACTTAACTACATATTACACTATTTATCTTTAACGACGACGTACGTCTAGGGGCCCTGGAGCTGAGATCGCCATCACACTTTGACGCGTTTTAGTATGATTCAAAAAAAGGAGAAGGTTCCCAATTCGTCACATTCTTTTTTTAACTTATAAATTAAAAATATTTGTGTACTACATTCTTATTTTTTGCAGAAATATGATATAAATTTTAAGCATAGTAATTTCTAGAACAAGAAGAATAAAGAATAGCACAGTTGGTCAAAATCTGTCATCATATGTATTGCGCTGCTATAGCAACTACGTCATTTTATGACCGCCTGATTTGCATTCATATTGTATAGATTTAAATATAATTAATTATATTCGCAGTAGATATTGTAGTTAAGCTGTCTATGACTACACTTGTGTAATCCGGTAGCAAAAGTCTGTGGTGGAGAGTGTGTGGCAGAAGTCACCGGTGTCCATTTAACGGTGTCCACTGGGAGTAAAGAGAAGAGATTTGCAATTAAGTCACTGAAAGAGATAAAATTTGCATATTATGGATGAGTATACTACTAAACTTTCTAATATTTTTTTAGTATGTCTGTCTGTCACTAGGCAATATCTCATGAATTGTGATAGTTAGACAGTTGATTTTTATACATGTGATGTATTTCTGTTGCCAGCAAATATTAAAACGAATCAGTAGGCTGGTCACTAGTTCCAAATATAACTTCACCCTGCATCTCCCATATATTATTGTAATCGACTCGAAACTTAACGCTGCGTTTTACCTTCTTACCAGAGCGAGTCGAATAAAAATAATTCGTTTACCAGAGCGTTAAACTCACAAGCGTGGGTCTAAGTCGCGCTGCCGGTGCGCCACCAGGACCTCAAGATAACCAATATTTTCATAATATAATTATTAACGTTTTGTATTGCTTTGTATTTTCAATCAATCAATCAATCAATTTTAGCAAAATATTAAGCTTTATTAGGATCGCTAGTTTGAAGTTTAACTCTTAAGCTAAGTATAGGGATAAGGATCAGGATTGCTTTATGAAATAAATCTGCTTTAAGTGTCAAGAATAAATCAATGGCTATCACCAGCATTTTCTCCAAATACAATATTGTTAGCATCACCACCAAACTGCAATAAGACTTTTGTATTTTTGGTTTCGGCGTAAGAATACCACCGACCGGGTGGGCTGTGACCACCCCAGAAATTTTACTTAACAAAAAACATTGCCCCGAAAAATTTATTTAAACAATGTTTACACGAACATGTCTGTTTAAAGCTGAAGTCCAGGGTGTCCTCAGATAATATCTCCACATACGCCCATGCTTTTGATCCATCTGAAAGCTAATATAATGTCTTATATGTCCTGGTTTCCTGGGGTTTCTGGAATGTCCATACAAGAACAATTCCGTTCTGTATTTATTATTTTGGACCATATATCTACCAGAAAAACCTATTTCATATCGCACCCAGATTATCCAGACCATGATTGAAAAAGATGTTTTTTGTTTTTGAATGTTGCACGTAAATGTTTTCATTGAGTTAATCCAAATTTCCAATTATGAAGTGATTACAATCTTCTTCTCACTCACTGACTTGCTCCTGAATGCGTTATCAGCGTCGAATGTATATTGAAATACAGGTTAAATTTAGAGTTCCTAGAAGAACTCAATGTTTTTTAATATAGTTTTTTTAATATAATCAGGCGATAGTTGATGCAGAATCTTATGTAGAATCAATTAAACTCACATCTGATGATGGGGTCCCGCAAGGATTTTCCCTCTCAAATATTGCATTCACTCTTTTATTGATTTACCTCGTTATATAAAAAAGGGTGAAGTATTTATGCAGATGATGGTGCTGTTGTAGTTGCTGAGTCTTCCGTCAGTTGCTTGGAACAAAGTTTAAATAATATAGCCGCCTCTTTGCATGAGTGGTTCACTATTAATGGCTTAGACCCTGAAAAAAACTCAGTTTATAAAATTTAATCTTGTGGGTCGAGTCGATAAGCCATTAAATGTGAAAATAAGAGGAAACTCTATTAAGGTAGTAAAATTTGCAAAATTTCTTGGGTTTCTGTAACCATTAAGTTCCGGGTTCCGTTAAGTCGTGTAGCGTCAACCCTAGCCACTGGCACAGTTCCAGCTTGCTATTTTGCCTCGGGTCAATCCTCCTTGCAGTATGGAATAGACATATGGGGTCGTGTTGCAGACTGGGAACGTCTCTTTCGAATTCAAAAACGAGCGGTACGAATTATTACTAAAGTAAGCCAAGACACTTCCGCCCGACCATATTTTTCTCATATTAGGTATATTGACATTGTAACCCCTAGTTGTTAATATACAGCGTAGCGTATATGTGGTAACAAACTACGAAAAATTTTAAAAACGCAGTGATAAAGTTCTCCGTAGTATGCGCTTCCAGAGTCGTCTAGTCTCAACTAGTCGAATGTTATCAAAAATGGCTAAATCTGTCGGAGTGATGGGTCCAGAGGTATATAATATAGACTACCTTATGATGTCAGAAATGCTCCTAGTGTCAACGTGGTTATTCGAGAAGTCGTTTTATAGCTATAAAGAATGTTTAGAAATTAAGATTATAAGAAATTAGAGAAGAAGAAACTTTTTAATTATTATAATATTTTTTTCGAATAATTGAAATAAAATATAAAAGTTAGATTAATATAAAATATTGCAATATAACAGAGTGTAGTGATCACGTAACCTGAGTCTTCTAATTCTGTGTATTGTTTGACGTGTAACGGCTATTACCAATAAATTATGATTATGCTAATATTCACTTTGAGTTAAGACATTTCCGTTCGGTACTTTTCGCCGAATTCTGAGGTCATGCATATTGAGTGGCGGAACTCAACCCCGCGCTTTGCCATTTAGTATTGCATTCTTCAGAATGACTATCGAATCATCACACAAAGCAGAGCAGCGTCGCGGAACTCTTCAGAGGTTAGTAGTAAGCCACTCGAGGTTAGTCTCATATCACTTGCAGCCCCGAGCACATTCTATTATCGATGCATTTTCTTTAATATTATAGGATAAGCAGAAAAATCACTAGATATGACATTCTGTAGCCTCGAGTGCCTTAAGTCCGCAGTGTCAGGCGATTCAGGCGGATAGTAGAGAATATAGATTTTTGACACTAAACTTTTGTCTTAACATGACACATGTTGCAAAAAAAAAGTGTAAATAAACGTACCTCGAACCTCTATAATCAAAATGATCTAATAATTCATTCCCTCGAGCGGGAATTGAACCCACGACCGTCGCGGTAACAATCTTTTGCTACAAATATTATTTTTATTGCACTAATTTTATATGTTGTCTTTGAACCAATGACCTCTCGCCTAATAAACGGAGACACTATAATTGCGCCAGACGGCTGTAATGTGTGAACTGTTGAATACTAAACAAGTATTGATAAAATTTGAAAGGATCAATAAAAAAAGTTCTGGGAAACTCAAAAGCCGTTATACTGTTACCGGCTTTTTAAATAATTCAAATTATGTACGAAAACGGAGTCAAACTCCCGACCGGTTCGGACGTCAATCATCAGATAAAAAATTTATACTTATTATACTTATGCAATAAGAAAACTGTAAAGCAACCGTTGTGGGTTCGATTCCTTCTCGCGGGAATTTCTCACTCTGGTAACGAAGCAGCGCCGCGTTGAGTTCCGTTATTCCGCCACTCTACACGCAATATCTCGAAAATTACGCAATGCGTGGGGAACGGAGTGTTTTAGTATTAAGTTCCCTCGGCCTATCCTGCTATATGCGGGTCACCGTGGGGCAGTGTGGCGGTGTTCAACGCTGCTCTTTGTGTTGTGAACAAACAAAATAAGTAAATTGATATATTTCCATTTTATTCCCCTGAGTGAGAATCGGACCCACAACCGTCCCAAATGTAAGATTCGGACGGCCTCCGGCATATCGTCATTGTTTAAATACAACTAATGAATATAAAAAACTAAATAAGTACTTCCTCTCCAAACCTACGAGCGGATATACCTTCAAGGAATCTAACACAATAACGAGACACAAATAAAATTAAAAATAAATAAACAATACGTTCATTGAGTCCTCAAATCACGAAACCGATTCACATTTTTTTATAAAAAAGAACAAGAATTTAAAAAGCATAACGTTAAAACACCACGTGGTCAAAAGCGCGCGAAACTTAAAACTAAAATTGCAAATAGAAAAGGACTTTATTCTTAATAAATAAAGCTTGTTTTCATAAAATCCTTGATTTACTATGAAGTTAGAATTTGTACCGTGAGAAGTTTGATATTCAATCAATAATCAATTCTATATCTCAAGCAATGGAGTCAAAAATACTAAAATAAATAACAAAAATACCTGTTCCATGACCGATAATGACCTCTTAACAGTTTTAAACGTTTCAACGAATTTATACTCTATAACAAAGATTGTAGATTCAATTTTAGTAAAAATTAGTATTCAGCTGACTTGAATTATGCAATAAGAAATTCATTTCATACGATTTGTATTGAGAATTCTTAGAACAACTATTAAATATAGATTGTTAATTAGTGATTTATGCCTGAAATTTATAAATAACTGAGTATTTATACAAAAAACAGGTTAATTGTGGCGCAGGGCACCATCGTGCGACTATCCTGCTATGCGCGGGATACAGTGAGACCGATACATGACACGCTCGGAGGGCGGGACGTGGCACAGCGTGTTACATTAAATGGATCAATCTTACAATTAGAACCAGCAGTTCCTAAGATTAGCACGTTGAACCAAATAAAACTCTTCAGCTTCATAATATTAATTTAGATTCCTCTAATAGCCACTAAGGATTAATTAGTAATCTATGACTAATATTGATAAAAATCAGATTATTTTAAAGTAAAAATAAATCCTTCACCTTCATGCTGTAACCCGCACACAGCAGAGTAGTAGTGCTGACCAGCCGCGTACCCGTGCCCCTGCGCCACGACTGACCTCCGTCATTTAAACAAATAGAGTAATATTTAAATGTATATTGAGATTCGAATCCTTCTTGTGTAAGTCCTAGCGTTCACGCTGTATCCTGCATATAGCAGGCTAGGCAGAAGGAAACTAGTGTACCCCTCGCACCGCCTAAGTTTCGAGACATTGTGTATTGAGTGACAAAAATAAGCTATTATTGGCTTATTTCTAAGGTGCTGCTTATATGTTTTTATCAGTTTTACCCTCACCCATCGTTTCGGTTGTCTTTCGGAGGACAGCTTTATTTTTTTTATTTATCACTCTGCTAAGACTAAGACAAACGGTGGCGTTTAGCTCCGCCACAAAACTTGCGCGGATATAGGGTTATGGAGTGCTTAACGTAGGATACGGCGTGAAGCAAAAACAAAAGGATTTGAATACACGACCAACATTTATTAGATTTGGTAATTTTATTAGAAGACCATCAGAACAAAGTGAGATAACATCAGAGTATGATCTGAAGACAGCGACAGAATGTAAAGTATTAAAAACATAATGTGTTACTGTGGGTGTAAGGTAATAAATATACCTTCGAAGGTGGTCTTCAATAGAAAAAACTACAAATAACAATTGTTTTTCTTTTTTATTACTAATGATTGACTCGACTCGAAGCAATTAATTATTTCACATTTTCACTATCCCGGCTCAAAGAAAATGGGGATAATATACGCGGGATACAGCGTGATACTGAGATCGATCTCAAAGTTGAGAGCGGTTTAAATACTAAGTTCCGTTGCTGAGTGACCGACAGACAACGCACACCCAACACTGTGCGGTGTACAACGCTAGAATGTACGCCGTAGGTTCCTTGAATGAAGGAGAACATGTAGCAGGGATACGACACGGGAACCTGGTGATATGATATAGACACGCACAGAATATAAATTATTAGAAGCATTAAATTCAACATTCGTACAGAAGTACTGCAGTAAAATTTTTCGTAGATATGGGCCATTGAGGGTGGCCTGCAATAGGAAATACACTTTTTTTCACGCTGTATCCCGCAACCTTGTATCAAGACACTCTCGTTTTTCCAATTTTGTTTTATACAGGCAGAGGAAAGCTGGGAACCTAGAGTTAAGACACTGTTGCGAATAAGACACTTTCGTTCCCTACTTTCCATTCCATTAAGGGGCATACATAGTAAGTGGCGGAACCCAACACCACGCTTTGCCTTGTTGACAGAGTAGTGATCGAACCCACAAAAAGACGCGTGTACAGTCGTGCTCTGCGCTACCACTGGTATCAACTACTTGTCTGAATTGAAAAATTTTCTGTGTGTTGTTATTTATTTATTAAGGAAGTTCAATGTTCCCCAATGTTCCTGCGGTCAGACTTACCTTCCGTACTTAGAATGTCGCATGTGTCATGACACAACGCGGAGTTATGTTAGTTCCATTTGGCCACAAGCAAAGTAGCATGTAAAAGCTAGTACAAATATGTGTGTGCGCAGTTTAAATGACTGTTACTAAGAAATAAGAATGTTTAGCTCGTTTAGTTGCCTCTTACCGGCGGATGTTGTCACACAGTGTTTAGAGACGCTAATGTCTAACGGTTGTGGTGCTTTGGTATGGGAACAGCTAAGGGACAGTAGTATCTCATTCTAAATGCTACGGTTGTGGGTTCGATTATCACTCAAAAATATATTTACGATGTTTTAATTTCACCTCTCAAGTACAAAGCGCGGTATTTAGTCACGCTAATATTTACTTCATTTGCGTTAATGCAAATTGCTTGCATTACGGTGTCCGTTCAGGGTAAAGAGGACGGGTCAATTGTTTTTTTGCTTCATGCTATGTCCCGCATACAGCAGCGTAGACAGAGTCGTCACCTGACCAGTCATGTTGACTGGTCAGAGTGCCTATAATTAAAATATTTAAAGTTTTTAGATCTGACAAGACCAAATACAGTGTTAAGCTACTCTACACTCTATTATTTTGCAAGTTGCTACGTTTTTTGTCTCGAACAAGAACCGAACTGGCTACTATCGGATCGTGTTTTTTACGACATTTTCAAACTCCACGTGTATGCCGTGGGTATATTATAAATAATGTAAGGTTATCGCTCGATATGAATTCGGAGATAACACAACGGTCTTTCAAGTAAAGCTCAATAGAGGTTGTCGCTCGCGACTTTGCTTGTAAAAAACTAAATAATTCAGCTTCACGCTGTATCCCGCAAACAGCAGGATAGGCGGAGGGAACCTAGTGTTAAGACACTCCGTTCCCCACTTTATGCCGAATTCTAGAGGCCGTCGTGGCGCAGCGGCACAAGGGTAACTGTAACGCGACGGTTGTGGGTTCGATGCCCACTCGAGGAAGTGAAATATTTAATTACGTTTATATTTCCATTTCTTCGCTCTGGTGTTGAGTTCTGCCACTTAACGCGCAAGAATAAAATATTTATTTTATTTATTAAATTTAGTAATTAATTAATATATTTTTTTCTTAGCTTATAGCCATCCTCGGTAAATGAACTAGACACCTAAAAAAACCATACGAACCAGCAGTTTCTGAGATAAGCGCATTCAACCAAGCAAACTGTTCAGCTTAATAATATTGGTACGTATGTTACCTACCTACCTATATAGATTAGTGAATGAGATAAGCGTCAGTGGATTATAGGTTCAAAGTCAGCTAACGTGGGAGAAAGTACTTTAGGAAATAGTATTCACAAGACGAAATGTGGCGTTGAGTTCCGCCACTCAACACACGATGTCTCGAAATATAAGGACAACCACCTCACAGGCTCTTGTACTTCTCCGTTCTCTATTTAAGACATTCCGTTACAAAAGGCGGTATTCAACGCCGCGTTTTATACCGGAGCAGGGATAAAATCCGCCACTATCTTGTACTAAGCACTTAGCAATGACGTACAGCAATACTTCCGGTGACGAAAATAAAAATTTAAATAATTAGATTAGACATTATAATGATGACGCGCGGCAGAGGAGCTTCAAATGTTTTTATTCTAAATTTTATTTCTTTCACTCGTGAACATTTATTTACTTAAAATAAAAATATCATAATAAATTACTAGTTTAAATGAAAATAAGCTTTATTATTATATACATAAGATATATTTTAGTGTATTTCCAGTTCAAAACTTGATTTGAAACGCTGACGCTCTCAACGCAACGGTATTGTAACTGACGCGAGATTTCGCGCGCTTTTATTACTTGCGCGGTGTATTTATTCATTTAATTTATGTTTTTTTTGTTATTCATTATTTTTTGTCTTATAAACCAGTAAGCAGGACGGTTGTGGGTTCGATTCTTTTCATTTCCCCGCCCTGGTAACAAGACGGCGCTCGGCGGTGAGTTCCGCTCCATATTTCAGTCACAATGTCGCGTAAATTGGGTGGTGAGTGGGCAACAAATTAAGACAATTAACACTAGGTTCCCTCATTTTCGTTTTTCCGTCGCGTCGTGGCGCAAAGGAACAAGCGTGAGCTAAGCGCGACGGCTATGCGTTCAGGGGGTTAGGTTGTCACTCGAGGGAATGAGATATGTAATATGTTTATCTCGCTTTAATAGCCAGTTGAAGCGCGGCGCGGAGCTCCGCCACGTAACACAACGTCTCAAGAGTTCGGAAAAAGTTGGGAACGGAGTAAACACCAGGTTTCTTATAATAAATTGTAATCATTTTTACATATATATGTATAATCTAATTGTTTTTCTCCAGCAGTAATTAAAACCAAAATAAATATATTTAATGAAATTGTCAAAAACATATGAAAGTGATAATTTCTTTAAACTTGTTCCTTTAATAATACGCTAACGGGTGGTCTCCACTGGTGGTACTAAATGTGAGATGGATGTAAAAAAGGAAAAATAGAAAAGGTAACACAGTGAATCTGGGCGTTTAGTGTTAAGACACTCCGTTTGGCCACTTTCCGCCGAATTCTCAATATGTCACGTATTGAGTGTGCCTCGTTACCAGCAAGGAACAGAGCCCAGGACCGTCGCGTCGCACATGAGTGTGTGCGCATTATTATTATACACTTACAACATTTTTAGTTTTATAATAATGAAAAATAATAGGCATTATTTTATTAATAAAAGTCTTTTATAAAACTTACGAGTATTTAATATCTATCTTAAAAATTAGTAATAAGTGTGTAGTAGTAGTAAGTCTTATTCTTCTATTTTTATTTTTTTTATTATAATACGATGTGGATTGATCTCATATAGAAAAATATTTTTTAAAGTCGGTCTACAAACGACGGAGAAATATAAAAAAAATGTTATCGGATATAAAACCTCGTTCGTCGGTCGGTCGGTTCATGCGATTGTAGAGTGGAGGCGACCGTTAAAGCCGTATTTCAAAGCGGTCCCACACTTGGTCGCAAGTCCCGGGAACTTCTCCGAGCTTCTTTTACTGCAACACGATTGGCAACCTTGAATCTATTGAATGCTTAAATGGTTATCTCCTCTGGATAAAGAATGCTTAGGCTTTAATAGTCCTATACCCATAGTCATGTCATGACACAATCGAAGTGGTGAAGGTAGCTCTGTAACTGTACCCGCAGGTACACAGGGACT
>DWGR01004360.1:0-11209 GCA_018247715.1 Heliconius burneyi
TGCTTGTCTATAGTCCCCGAGACTAACATCCTAAGAGGCGTAACTATCGCTTAGCGGTTGGATCAAGAATCGAATGCAGAAGGCAGTATTACTTGAGACAGTGCATATTGTGAGGAGATTCCTCTCTGAAGGCCTAGCAACCGATGGCCTAGGCCCTTGTCCCATCGTGGGGAGAGTGTTTTTTTATCTTTGATAATAAAAGTATATAAAGTTATTATTTTCTTATCAATTGTTTACGGAGTGTGCCTGCGTAGCGCTCCCTCTACGCAATATTTGAAGAAATCGAACGCACCAACAAGGACAAGTAGGTCTTCAGCCGAAAGCAAAACCGAACATTCTGTTTTGGTTGCAGTTTCGGCCAAAACCGAACATTTCATTTTTCATATACAGGATAATTAAAGAGAAAACTGAAACAATCCTCTATAGTTTGTTTTGGTCATTACCAATTATTTTTACCCACATTGCATGGTTAAATGTTTATGGTTTACAAGGTGATAGCTATACAAACAATACTAGTATTAAATATATTTAGTACTGGTATTTCTTTGTTTGGACAATAAAATCCCAACATTTAATAAATTGCGTGTAATTACACGAAATAATATGTTGACCTTATAAAGTAATTTTCTTGGCTCAAAATTAAACACGGTTTCTTCATACAAACGAAGAATTACATAACAATGTACTCTGTGCCGAGAAGTTCGTAGAAGATTTATTTGCATGTAAGCACCTAACGGATTAGGTGCTTACAATGTGGTTTGTATATGCGAGTATATATATATGAATATTTGATTATGGAAAATAAAAAAAACAACGACTCAAAAAGGCCGTCGTGGCGCAGTGGGACAGCATCTGACTTTAATCGCGACGACATATGAAATTTATATTTATTTATTTTTATAGGTAGTATTAACAGTTACGATACACCGCTAACTTTCTGCCCAATTCAACACATAGTGTATAGAGTAACGGTGCTCAACGCCGCTGTTTATCTTTTAAAAGCAACGAATAATTAACAAATGAAATATCTTGAGTGGGGATCGAACAAGCAACCTATAGTCATTGTGTTTACAGACAAACACTGTCCATGGTTATGATCGTGAACAGTTTTAATTTTTTGACAAGTTTATTATTTTACCCCAATATATATGTTTTTGGGGTCTAAAATGAATTTAATGAAAAAAAACTGAATTGGAAATTCAAAACCTACTTAATGCTCAGTTTTAATTTATTTAAAAGTAGACGGCCGACCACAGCTAACTCTAAAAACTTGTACAAATTGTAAAATTAAGTAAGTAGGTTCTCTTTAGCGTTCTGAAATCGTGATGACCCCAACTCCGCCTTATTGAATTACTCCTAAGCGGAACACTGTAAATTGAATCTTTTTCACCAAAAAAGTTTTCTCCGGTATAAATTTTTCATCACTCGAAAATTATTTTATAACTTGTTGAAAGTTAAAGACAAAATGTTGACTCCAAGATGTTGCTCCAACAAAACATGATGAATAATTCTAGCAAAGTTACAGTGATAGTGATTTTTAAGTAGTCGACATTGTTTTTTATTTCTCTGCTAATATATCATGGGCCTACTCGCGGCTTCGCCCGTTTGAACTCTATGATCATTTATTTATTATTAATTAAGTGTATTTAGTATTATTCATTAAACCACATTAGTTTATTTTCATTTTTTTAAATAAACATTTAATGTAATCATAATCTGATGACGTTACTGAGGCAATGATGATAATAGAAGACCCAACTCCTCAACGATTAGGATTTAGGGGATAATCTTTTAAATATTATAGGGTCTTGCGGAAGGCTAGTTGTAGATTGTCAAGTTGTCGGGTAAGTTGACTGTAGGTATAATTCCTCAATTGTAATGATTAAGCTATATCTTTGTATCTTCCTATATTAACTTATATATAATGTAAGGATTAATAACAATGTAGTTATTACCTGGAGCACAGTTGAAGACGTTTAAAGTAATATCAATGATTTATTTTTTAACTGACTGAAAAAAGGAGGAGCTCAACGCTTTTTGCGTACGATTCTAAGTTGCGTGCGTTTCTAAGAGTCTTTAGTCTCAACACTCTAGGCAAGATCAACTGTGTCTGTTGTTCTATTGTATGAGACTCGATTAGTTACACCAATGGTAGATGTTTTATAATATTGTGGCATCTAATCCGATCAGATGAGCGATGGAGTTCTTTAATACATTTGGCAAATTATCCCTTTCCAAAAAAAAAAACCTTGTCGTTCACTCAACGCAAAAACCAATTTTGGTTTGGCTGATTTTTCGATTGACTCTATAATACTATAGTAAAATAACAATAAAAAGAGCTCGTACTTTTGCTAATTTTACAAATCTAAATATGAAAATACAAATTTAATTTTGAATAATTTACTTACGTGAGTGATGACGCCGGTCTCACTGACCGAGTTGGTGCCCAAACTCTGGGAGATCTATTCGTGGTGCTGTCATGGAAAGAAGTAACTGCGGGGGAGGTAAAATGAGACAGGTACTTAAAATTGCAACATGCATCGATGCAGGTTAAAAAGATATACAATTATTTCGATCCACCCTGTCTCACAGACATACACGTCACCAACGGCGAGTTAATGGATTAGGCAGAAAGACAAGAAGTGTCAAGACAATCCGCTCCCTACTTTTCACCGAATTCTAGAGCTTATTATTATCGGTAATAATTTGCCAATAGTAAGCAAAAGATTTTTTTTTAATGTAAAATCGTTACTGTTGCCGTTTGTTTTAACTCTCCGTTATGAGTACCGCATTGTTAGCAGCACATTAACTGAATAAACATCTCGACGTACAAACCACTGATAGTGAACCATTTGCTGAAACGATTGCACGTCGAAGTTGTATGTAGTTGATGATGATTGTGTTTCAGTTCGTATAAAGGTGTAATTTCGAATGCGAATGCGAAAATATAATATGACTAAAGTAACTTATTATTTATATTTCTTGTAATTTTTGCGTAATTTTGAAGAAATATAATTTAAGAACACAAACAAACTAAACCAGTGTAAAATAGTAAAAATGATATAATTATTATTTACTCACGCTAGTTTGCAATAACGTTTTTATTGTAAAACTATCAATTAGTTTCAGTCATGAAAGGTCGCGTGCGAAACTAAAGAAATCCTTTAGAATACATATGTGCATATTATATCAATACGTAGTTGACCTTTGATAAGACAAAGGACGTGCCTGTGACGCGTTGTCTTTGCCAAGTATTGCTTGGCATTAAAGCTTTAATGTGTCGTTTAATTTTTTGTTACTTTTTTCAGCTTCGCACAATATCCCGTATGTAGTATGGTAGGCAGAGAGAACCTTGTGTTAAGATATTCCGCGCCCTACTTCCTTCCAAATTCTGGAGGCATTGTTGTTGAAATCACACCGAACCCAGTATTTTATTTCCTCGAGTGGGAATCAAACTCCCAACCTGTCGCGCTTATAGTCACGTTCTTGTGCCCCTAAGCCTGAATCAATAATCAATATCGTTTATATTATTATTTATTATCTCACTGTACATGAAGTATTAAAAAATACTAAAATAGCTATACAAACTTAGTATCATCGACTTAAATATATTGTACTACTTAAATATATGATTCAATATACAGTAGCACATGAACGAACAAGTTGTCGTGAAAAAGTGCCTAATCTGTGGAGCTTAGGGGCTTAGTAAACCATATGGCTCTATTCCCACAAACGCGGACTAAAAACGAAACGTACCAAATGCAAGTAAATACAAAGCCGTAATGGACTATTTAATGTTATTCTTTAGAAAAGGCAAGTGTAAGTGGAATGTTCGTACGTGTGGTCGATATATGGATTTTTTATATTTAGCTTAGCATCAAATAAATTTTTACAGCATCCCATAATGAGATGTTTTAGTTAATTTTTAATATTCTCGATCTCTAATTTTTAATAGTCCGAGTCGAACTGACCCGTCCGAGGCCTCTATTTAAGAGCGAAGTACAATTTATAAAATCTTACAAACTTAAGTATGCGGGCGTATGCAGTCATTTTCTATGAAATAAACTACAACAATAAGTTTGTAATGATTTTTTCTATAAAATATCTATAAATTTTTGAATTTTTTCGTTTATTTGTATTATAAGTTATTATACTTCATGGCAAATTTCATAACTATGCAACAAAATCTAATGTTTCAAGGGACCATCGATCTGAATATTTGATATTAATTTCAGCTAGATACTTCCATACGATCTCGAGATAATGATATTGACAGACGGATGCTAAAAAAAGGTTTTTGAAATTGACGTACAGATAGGCTGTTTTATTAGTTTTTTCAAAATTCAAACCTTTGACAGATATAAAGGAGTGGATTGGATAAAATATTTTTGCAATGGATCTCGAAATCTCATATCTAAAATTCAACATCAGTCTATACCTTTGAGCTGAACTTTCATACTAGACACAAACACAAAAAAGTCATATTTAATAGTAAAACTAAAAAAAAAATAATATTCTGATTAAATACCGACAGTATGTTGGTATAATGCCTTCAAATAAACTGCAGTCCAAAAATAAATATAAAATATATAAATATAAAGATAATACAACAAGGGAATTGAGTATCCTTTACATTTAGATAAATATCTGCTACAGTAATAATGTTTCCAAGTTTCCCAGCAGATTAACATTATTTCCCAAATATCTGTGGTTTTGATTTTCCCGAGATAACTTCCACGGTTATATTAAAGTCGATAGTATTTCATCACCAAAATTTCTTGTACAATGTATCCACATGTAACACAATAGACAAAAAAACCCAAGGCACTATGTTCTCCCCATTCTACACGAATGAAACACTGCCTTTTAAATACGTATTTATAAATCGCTCTCAACTCTGAGGTCGATTTTGAGAGCGATCTCTCAGTTTTAAGTGTTGCATTGAGTTCTACTTTACGGCGATACGACGACCACGCAAACGAAATAGCGAGCAGTCATTAGTTTTTAAAAAATAACACCAGAGCGGAGATAATCATTCATATCGATTTCCAATAGAGGAAACTCTGGGTGGACTTCATGAACTTTGCTATGCTAGTTCCATATACCACTCAGCATTATATTTAAAACTTGCAGCAAGCGCATGCAAACTTAAATTCGAGTCGCTGCGCGTTGCGGGGATATAAAAATAGTTTAAACATAATTAATTTCTTGAATGGATATCAATTCATACTCATCACAATTACTATATCCTAAATCTTCAATGATTTTATTTCACTTAAAATTTCTCACTATCGTTGTACTGTACGTACAATTGCTTTGGCGACTTTAATTTTTGCTTATCATTTAGCTGAGTTAATATAATAGTTTTCTTAATAGGTCCATTAGCTTAGAGGGTGTGCGTATGCAAACATGGAAAAATCATAGATGACTTTCTTACTATGTCACTGCAGTAATAAATAAAAAATGCAAACAGTTACTGTTATTACGTTTAAAGTTGCTTTATTCAGTTCTAAGCTTACCCCTTTCATGCTGTCTAATACAAATTATGGCACTGCGTTCTATATATAAAATTTATATTACAAAATTTATTGTCGGTTAACATTTTAGTATGTGAATAAAATATTTAACTTCAGCATAGTTTCCATATTTACTTTAGTGACGTCTAGGACAGAAAAAAACTCGTTAGATTGAATATTTAATTTGACAATAAATATAAAAATCCAACCTAAAAGTTACAAGATAAAACCGTTTCAAAAGGCTTTCCTAACATTTTCCTTATGGAAACAGAAACTAGATATTACGTCGATCAGTCGTCAATATTCATTGGCTAGCTTGTTTTAAATATAAATCAGCCTTAGCTATCGCAATACTTATTTGAATATTAATTGTGGCCATCGGCCTTGACAATCATTTTATATTATAACTCATGTCCGAC
This sequence comes from Heliconius burneyi, assembly GCA_018247715.1. Taxonomy (NCBI): domain Eukaryota; kingdom Metazoa; phylum Arthropoda; class Insecta; order Lepidoptera; family Nymphalidae; genus Heliconius; species Heliconius burneyi. The sequence goes on from DWGR01004360.1 coordinate 5,936, forward strand.
AAGAACGATGGTTGACAAATTGGTTCTCGTCCGGCGGATTAACGAATATTCCACGATATTGTTCGGCCATCTCTGAGGGCGCTTTGTGAAGCTTCGCTACGGTCAGTGTGGTTACACAGATAATAAATCAAACTTACCCAAAATATTTATTATTTTACTTTGTTATTTAGTAACGTATTAAAAAATTTCTAAATCTATAGTTTTGAATGCATTTTGAATGTATAATTATTATCCAAAAAAATTAAATTAAGAAGAAAAAATATATACCATCGAAAAAATAGTAATTCGTAGAGTTATCAAGGAGATAGCTCGTACTATTAAAAAGCCAGATCAGTTGTCAGATTTGACGTGGAGCCAAGTTACTAACTCTATACATCCTTACTATATTTCCAAGCTCTAACTTCACAAATTCGACACCTTAGTCAAAATATGTGGCGTAGCTGTTTTATTTTTGTGAGATTTTATGTATTTTGTTAGATTGCATCTAGCAGGATGAAAATGTTGATATAAATATCTAGATGGACTAGAATGATCAGATCCGGAATAAGCATGGAAGCATTAGAGTAAGTAACTTAATCACGGTACCTTAATAAGTCAAAAAGAAACAGAAGATTACCACGCCAACCCTGCTGGGCATTTGATGAGAAGAGATGAAACAGATAAAAGTAGAAATGGGAATAATATTTGTATATTTTTTACATTACATAAAAAACTATGTATGGGAAAACACAAGACCCACACACAGCTGCCTTATTTAAAGAGTAAGGGGAAGATTTATTGAAAATCCAAAGCTATGTGTTATAACATATATTTTCAGATCTCTACGATTAAAATTTGGTGAAGTCTGATACAAACTTAGGAGAAAAGGTTGGCAGCCTATGATTTGTTTCGTTCATCTTGGCTCCGCCATTACTACGACTCCAGAAATGAAATATAGATCTTTTATTTTTACTTAAGTTTCTAGAATAACAAATATCTAGTTAAACCGACACACGTATATATACATAATATATTTAGGATAAAAACAAGTAGGTTTAGCAACAAATAATTATAGTACAACATTCGCAAATATTTTATTATTTGTTTTAGTATAAGTCCTAATCCATTTAATAATTACATTTTGAATATTGAATATGTTATTATATTTTAATTTATATTATAGTAACAAGTTACAAGTTCGTACAGTTCTTTTTAGAAACGTTGACGCGTAATATGGTTACTTTGATACGAGTAACGTAGCTTATAAAAGCAGACGAGGACTGAAAGAGTATGAAACTTTCGAGAATCAAGATTCTTTTATGATTTGTCTAAGCCGTCTTGTACAGCTTCTACGCTTTGTACTGTAAGTTTAAATTGAACCACACATAGTTTTATAATGAGAAATTTACTTTGCTCGCTGAGTTACTTTACTTGATTATTAATATGGGAAGTATGGCCTTAACTGTGAAAGCTTAGAACTATTTTTTTTTTACAAATATTACACATATTTTAAGCAATGACAGTAGAGATGATCACTCTGTATCTCGCACATAGCAGGATAATTAGAGGGAAAGTGGAAATCTACTGTTAAGATACTCCGTTCCCATTAAAACATTTCCGTTCCCCACTTTCCGCCGAACTCTGAAAATTTTAATTTCTTTGAGTGGGAATGGAAACCACAACCTGTCACCATGACTGGCCTCTCTCTATTTTGCCAATTAATGTTAAAGTATATTAATAACTAACAAAGTCTTTAAAACATTTTTTAAAATCTCCAATATTAATAATTATATTATAATATTAATAATTCACTTATATATGGATCATTTAAAAAGGTATTAAGTAATATTCAGTGAGCAAATAATCTGGTATTTTTTTAACCACTTATTTTAAACTCCTATTTTCGTATACCTAATTAGGAACCTACCTGTCTTCCCTAGCTTACTTACACATACTGGATGCTTGGTTATTATCAAATGATACGTTATATCTAACCCAGTGCACGTACACACTCTAAGCAGGCCAAGGCGCATTACCTTACCTGTGAGCTAATTTGAGTTTGAAAACGTGACTTATATTCACTTATTCTGTTTGTTTATCATGATAATTGAACTCTAAAATAGTAACACCATCATATATCATATATATATATCCTCATATATTTAAGATTCGACTAGCAAATGAGATTGGGGGAAATTTGAATATTGGACCAATCTACTTAGTCAAAGTTGTGGGTTTTTCTATAGTTTATAATATAGAATTCAAGCTCGGAGAATGAAATAATGTATCACTACATAATCACGGGTTAACTCGTGGGTGTAAATGTAATAATGCGGAAAGATAATAAAGTAAAGAAAACTAGCTTGTAACAATCCTGAAGATATATAGGCATATTTATTCGTGAATGATGCTCTGTTTTTGAATAATCAATTTACCTTAAGAGTGAAGTCAGAAGATTTCGCTATACGTACGTATTATGTAATCCAGAGATTTAGGGCGGGTAAGTAAGAGCCGTGGTCATGCTTATAAATATACCATCAAAGCCGCCGAGATCAAACCGATGTTCTAACATAACTACTAATATAAATTGTGTATTTTGAGTTTATCTTTATATTTCTTATATTGACGTGATTATATAGCGGCTTCGCCCGGTTAAATTAGTAGTTATTAAACTAAATACGTTCTTGTTCTATCTACCTATATATATTCTTTTTAATACCTATCAGGGAACATTAAAGGTATTTTAGCCAAATAGATAATGTTACTTTAAATATTATTATATCACATTGATTAAGTAGTTTTTGCACTTGTAAAAGTATATAATACTCCATACAAATTATCTCTAAATTATCTCTAGGTTTGTTCGTTCAAACTACTTATTATTTACTTATGAATATTCATCTTTCACAGAACTGTTTTAAGAGTTTAAAGTAAGGGAAAATATCAAATCCTAAAAATGAAACATCAAAATCAAATATATTTTTGTGTTAATAGAATTGAGCTGTCTACCGATTGCGCTTCAAAAGCTTAATGTTTTATGATTGTATCTAATTGTGCTAAGATTATCAATATTGAAATAATTATTTCAGACGTGATATTAGAAAATTGTCGAAGTCTACCTTTTCGAGATTAGTTAAAGCAAAAAGTTGTTGACACCTAAAGGTAGAGTGGCCTTTGTAATCTACCGAATAAGAAACTTAAAAGATACCGCATTAGCTTCATGATAATTAAAAAATATTATTAAGAATATCTGTATAAAATATATAATATTCTATTAGTGAACGAAACATTAATAATTTACATGGGATTATAACATTACCAAACGTCGGATGTCAGCCATTCATCAATCAAAATGTTCGATAAACACAAGTATATAGTAGTCTTACGAGTATACTGTTAAGTAGGTAGACTAGGAATATTAATTTTATCAGCTTCACGCTATAACCCACACACAACAGGGTAGGCGGAGAGAATATAGTGCTAAGATATTCCGTTCCTCACTTTCCACGAATTTTTCAAGGCATTGCGTGTTGAGTGACAGAACTCAACACCGGCCTTGGATGAATTGAAAATATTAATAAATAATAATTTATTCCCTCGAGAGGGGATCAAACCCGCAACCGTCACGTTACAGTCACATCCTTGTGCCCCTGCACGGCGGCTTATACTATTAGGCTATAAAATGAAATTTATGGAGATCATCATCTTTTGATAGGTAGATAGATATAAAATTATAAATCCTCACAAGGCGGCGAAGTCACTTTATAAGGAAAGCAGAAAAGGTACGTAAGTTGAATTTTCTAAAAGATATATAGTACTAAAAATAAATCAATAAACGTAAGTCCTTCTTCTGCACTTCGCAAGATAAATAAATAGAACCTCTAAACGTCTAAGCTTCGTTATTTACTTTAAGTTCATTAAATATATTGCGTGTTGAGTGGTTCACTTTATCTTACTGAGCCCGAAAAGGTGTATAATTTATAATATGAAGGACAATTTATCAATATAAATTAATTACTTGAGACAGTGCATATTGTGAGGAGATTCCTCTCTGAAGGCCTAGCAACCGATGGCCTAGGCCCTTGTCCCATCGTGGGGAGAGTGTTTTTTTATCTTTGATAATAAAAGTATATAAAGTTATTATTTTCTTATCAATTGTTTACGGAGTGTGCCTGCGTAGCGCTCCCTCTACGCAATATTTGAAGAAATCGAACGCACCAACAAGGACAAGTAGGTCTTCAGCCGAAAGCAAAACCGAACATTCTGTTTTGGTTGCAGTTTCGGCCAAAACCGAACATTTCATTTTTCATATACAGGATAATTAAAGAGAAAACTGAAACAATCCTCTATAGATTGTTTTGGTCATTACCAATTATTTTTACCCACATTGCATGGTTAAATGTTTATGGTTTACAAGGTGATAGCTATACAAACAATACTAGTTTTAAATATATTTAGTACTGGTATTTCTTTGTTTGGACAATAAAATCCCAACATTTAATAAATTGCGTGTAATTACACGAAATAATATGTTGACCTTATAAAGTAATTTTCTTAGCTCAAAATTAAACACGGTTTCTTCATACAAACGAAGAATTACATAACAATGTACTCTGTGCCGAGAAGTTCGTGGAAGATTTATTTGCATGTAAGCACCTAACGGATTAGGTGCTTACAATGTGGTTTGTATATGCGAGTATATATATATGAATATTTGATTATGGAAAATAAAAAAAAACAACTCAAAAAGGCCGTCGTGGCGCAGTGGGACAGCATCTGACTTTAATCGCGACGACATATGAAATTTATATTTATTTATTTTTATAGGTAGTATTAACAGGTAAGATACACCGCTCACTTTCTGCCCAATTCGACACATAGTGTATAGAGTAACGGTGCTCAACGCCGCTGTTTATCTTTTAAAATCAACGAATAATTAACAAATGAATTATCTTGAGTGGGGATCGAACAAGCAACCTATAGTCATTGTGTTTACAGACAAACACTGTCCATGGTTATGATCGTGAACAGTGTTAATTTTTTGACAAGTTTATTATTTTACCCCAATATATATGTATTTAGGGTCTAAAATGACTTTAATGAATGAAGGACTGATATTGAAATTCAAAACCTACTGCTCAGTTTTAATTTATTCAAAAGTCGACATTTAGTCGACATTTGTTTTTTTATCTCTCTGCTAATATATCACGGGCCTACTGGCGGCTTCGCCCGTTTGAACTGTATGATCATTTATTTATTATTATTTAAGTGTATTTAGGATTATTCATTAAACTA
>DWGR01004361.1:0-11207 GCA_018247715.1 Heliconius burneyi
ACCTTAAAGGCCGGCAACGCACCTGTAGCTCCTCTGGGGTTGCACGGGGTCGTGGGCGGCGGTGATCACTTACCATCAGGTGACCCGAACGCTCGTTTGCCTTGTCCTTATACCATAAAAAAAAATCGGGCAAAAAGTAAAAAAAAATGTCTTTTTTATTTGATTTCTACTTACGCCGCCTGTGACATGTGGGAGATGCGTGAAGTAAAAAAAAAATAACCCACTATCCTTGCATATCTCCAATCGTATAATAACTAAGCCACGACGACGACGTCCTCATATAAAACATGTACATTTGTATACAAATGTATGTTAACAACTTAAATTTAAAAAGTGACCGGTAAATTGAAAATAAGAGCCTTATGTTCCTTCCTTGTCTGTGACTCACTTTGTCTCGTTCCCTCTGGTATAAAGCCTTTATAAATATCGAAGAATATAGGTACATGCAAATTGTAACTTGCTTACAAGGTCATAAGATACAAAATACAATGGTAAGCTTGATTGAAAATGTGACTTGCATTCTGTCCTTGTCGCTGCTTAAATCTAACTCCCTTTTTCTATGTTATTATTATTAAATTACAATGAATTATTATTATTTTATAATTTCATTTCTTCGCTGCCGAAGGAAAGCGTGGCGTTGAGTTCCGCCATCCAACAATGCCTCATCTGGCGGTAAGTAGGGAACAGAGTGTCTTAATACTAGGTTACCTCTCCCTATCTTGCTATAGGCGGAACACATAATGAAGCTGAAAAGTAATAAAGCCTTCGTAGATACATAAAGGTAAGCAAAATATAATTTTAAGACAAGGGGATAAGAGTCACAAAATACAACAAAATATTTGAGCTTGTAGTACAGTAGTTTTGACGAGTCGTGGTCGCCTTAAAGTTAGCTGTAGATATCTGCGCAGTTTTAATCCTATGAATTTTCTTACTTTCATTATTTTCTTCCCGAATGAACAATGCGCAAAAGTTCAAAAAGCCTAACCTCAGGGCGGCCATGACACGCCGACCGTACTGTAACTCTTAAATTGAAAATAAAACACATGTTCTGTCCTTCTTGGCTTAAATCTATCCTTTTCTCTCTTATATAAAGCCTTCATAGAACATACAGCCAAATAAAATATAACTGTATGACAAGGGCATAAGGAATACAATACAATGAAAAGCATCAATATTTAAATTCGTAGTAAGTCGTAGTAAATCTAAACCAGTTTTTCGCGCTAAGAAGTAGACGTAAGCTCTTCACTAAATTCGTTTACCGTTAAGAGTGTTTCCAAATATAAATTTGAGATATATTAAATACTTAAACAATTATATGTATATGTAGAAATATATGAATATTTTTTAACATACCTATATAAGAAAAACTAATTTTTGTAGCTGCTAGCATAGAACTCATAATGAAATATAAATCGTTAAAGAAACAAAATTAGTGCTTATAAAAGAACTAATATGTGTGGGTAGTTAAATAATTTATAGGAAGCGATCGATAGTCGACTCTGCTTGATATTTAATCACAACGCGCCTGCAAACAATTTATAGCAACATTTGTGAGTTAGTTTTATTGCTATTGTTTAAAGGAGTATGTCCATAGTCCTTTCACAATATAAAACAAAGATAAATTGTTTTAAATCAACTATAGCTTCGTAGGTACAGTTATATATCATTATTTAGTTTATATAAGCATCGATTACTATGAAAATTAATTATAAAGCCAGGAGTAATTGACTTGGTATATATAAAACTTTTTACTTACTTTCTGTCACTTCTATTATGGTTGTATTTAAGACGTTCTACCCGATTTCCAATAAGCGTTCACACTGCACTCCCATTGTTTCGTGTTATAATCGTTTCTGGTAAACTTTCGAGATCTGATATGACACATAAGGTGCTTGCTGTATCAACAATATAACATTCTCACGGTGTTTTCATGTACGTACCTACATGCTTATAAAATTTTCAATAGTGTAAAATATTCTTTGGCTGTTTCTATTTATACTTCAATAATAAAGTAAAATTTTTAATCAGTTTTCAATCAGTATCCTGCACTCAGCAGGGTATGCAGAGGGAACCTAGTGTTATGACACTTCATTCCTCGCTTTCTGCCGAATTTTGGAGGCAATGCGTGTTGAGTGGCGGAACTCAACGCCGCCCTTTAGATCCCGAACGAAGAAATGAAAATATGGATTTGAACTAATATTTCATTTCTTAGACTAGGTAGGGATCGAAACAACAACCAGTCTTGTTTACAATCATACTTTGTGCCCTAGTAAGTCGTGGCTGGCCCCAATTTGGATATAACGAATTAAAAACTATTTTAGTTTTATTCTAGCCAACATCTTTATATAACAAAACTAGTGAAGGAACGCATCTTCGCCCGCTCATTACTTTTAGGGGAGAATTCTTATAAACCGTGAAACACATGAATGAAATATTTTTAATTTTGAATTTAAAATCATATAAAAATCGGTGCCAATTATTTTTTCTTTCATACAAACTTTTAACCCCAATTCCATCCCTTTAGGGTTGAAATTTTTCAAAATCCCTTCTTAGTGGATGTCCAGATTACGAAAATAAACATCTGTCCAAATTTCACATCTCTACCATCAGCGGTTACGGCTGTGCTTGCGTCTTACCTCAGACTATACATGACTTAATGAGATAAGCTTCAATAAGAATTTATAATATCTTGGAGCTCCTTTCAATGCTACTTGAAAATATTAGAAATCTGAAAAGAATCTTCAAAGTAGGTACTTACCTACAGAATGAGCGACTTGACGTGAGCAAAATAAGTGTGTGAACAACATTTTTAGTAAAAGTGGATCATTTCTAACCGACATGAGATTAGATTTTAATAATTGAGTTTAGGAACTACTGTTTCCACGCATACCATTACTTTCACTAATATAGAGACTACGAAAATAAAAAATATTACTATTTGCCGTTGAAACCATTGCTAAATGTTATTCGTGATATAACGCAATCAGCTATGAAATCTTAATGTCTATCTAGAAATTTTAACGACTTTGTAGATGCAGATTTGGTGATAGAATTTTTCATGCTGTATCAATGTATGTATTTCTCCATTACTTCAAGATGGTAGATCAAATATATATAAATATATCTTTTATCATTTACATAACGTATTTATTTACTATTTACCTGTTATGCATATTAAACGAATCTTCAATGAATAACGACAGTTGCTAGTGTTATATTAAATTACAAAATCAACAAATGCCAAACAATTGTAGAAGCACTTCCGAAAGACGGAGAATTTTATCTTTCATAGCATACTCGTATATCTTTGTTAGCGTCTCTGGATCCTATCGATAACCTTAAATTTCGATCAGTATACGTGTATAGCTTTAATTAAGCACACTCACTAGGCACTCGTAAAATTTCTCCAAATCCTCCAACCGGTTTGGCTTGCGTCGAGATCCACTCAGTGTCCCACAAAGTTGACACCTTTTTCACTTACGTATTTCAAAATATCTAACAGAGACAATGTGTTAAATTTTATAGAGACTTTTTCAAAACTAGTTGTATAAGTAAAGTGACTGAAAGCGCAGCGTTGAGTTTTGCCACTCAACACGCAATGCCTACAGAATTTGGCAGAAAGTGGGGAACGGAGGAGTCTGAACACTAGCTTCCCTATCCCTACCCTGCTGTATGCTGGATCCAGCGTGAAGCTGATTTATTTATTTTATTCAAAATAATAATCTTTTTCCTATAGCATCTTATTTGTTATTTAGAATACAGCTGTTATATATTTTATAAAAAAATATCAATAATTCTCACAATACATACCTACCACATTGTAACCCCTATAAATAAAACTTCTTAAGCGGTACCACTCTCTATATGAGGTCATATGTTTTATAATATAATCATATTAAGTAATATTGATGCTACTTGAAGCGAAACCGACCTATATTTCTCACGGCGATCGTAGAGCTGCACGTCGCGGACGGAGCCGTGGGAGACGAGACGACTTCCAGGTTATCAAATTATTGAAGGACATCCAACCGTAAATTTCAAGTAAGTAAAGACATTTACATTTTTGCATGAATAATTTTAAACTATTTTCAATTATGTTTTTGTTGGACACGTGATTTTTGTGAAGTTAAGCTTTTTACAATTTTCCATTTACGTTAATGAAATTTTAGTTATGATTTCACAATAAATTAAGTGTAATAAAACATATCAAATTTTTACAAGATATTAATTATTTCAGTTTTTAATTTTAAAATGTTATTAAGCACTACCTTTTGAAAATATAAATCAGCTTCATGCTGTATCCACACAGCAGTGTAGGCAGAGACAACTTAATGTTAAGTCACTCCGATTCCCACGTCGCACAGAACTTTCCGAAGCATTACGTTGTTTTTCCACGTTGTTGTTGCACGTTAAGTGGCGGAACTCAACGCCGGACTTTTTACCTTGAAATCAGAGCGCAAAAAAGATAATATTGATGAATAATAATTCATTCCCCCGAAGTGGGGATCAAACCCGAAACCGTCACGACATCCTCTACTACTATAATACTTTTAATCTATATACAGAAAGTTCACACAGAGATGAGAATAACCACAATACAATACTAGATTTAAATGCAACCGGGAAGCGCGAACCGACCGCGGTCCCACAGTTAGCTGATGCCATAAATCGATATACGATTGCCACTCATACCTGCCCATTTTTATAAACGTACCATTTTAAACTATTACTAGAAAACGCTTCTATATAATTTAATTAGTGTAGCATATTAATTAGAAAGCAATTAGATATATATATTTAGGATTTTTACTTCTTACTTTCTTTAACAATTTCCCCTAGTACTATAAGATAATGACATATTAAGTGATAAGTATTGCCTTTTTTTTAACAATTTGTGTGTGTATTTAATAGTTTAAACATAGGTTTTACATAGAAAATATATAAATATTTCATGTATTTAAAAATAAAAAAGATTTATCTTCGCACAAGTCTTGTGCATTTGTAAGCTGTCTTGGAGCAGTGGCATAAGCGTGTGACTAAATTAAATATTTAATATTTTCATTTCTTCGATCTGGTAATAAGATAAAACGCGGCGTTTAACTCCTTTATTTAATACGAAATTACTCGAGAATTCGACGGAAAGTGTAGAACAGAGTTTCTTATCACTAGTTTCTCTTTGCCTACACTGTTAAATCCCCCTCGGGGATCCCCCCTTTTACAGGGTAAACAGACACAACGTGAAATAAAATAAAGAAAAGAAAATAATGTAGTAAAACTCAGCAACCTATGACCGCTGACCACCTGCGGTAATTAGAACGTTATCCCGTAGTCGTTTCGGTTCGCTTATTTTCCCACATATTTCTCGATTCCTCGCCGGGTGTCTTAGATCACTCGATTACGCTTTTCTGTTACGCTAAATTAATGTTTTATCCTTTTGATGTGAATTGTTCTTTTTTTTGGTACAATTTAAAACGGAAATATGTTTATGAAGAATATTGTTTTTTTTTTAATATAAAGTAATACAATTTAAATAAGACAGATTATATAAATGATAAAAAAATATAAGATCATGATGGATCATAAAATAATATTATATACAGTCGTAAGTTGAACCGTAACTTAGTGACCTACAATAATGACTCACTACTTCTTGCCACAGAAAAGTGGGTACACCGTGACTAACTTCAGAAAAACCATCCATTGTTGTTAAATTTTCGTACTCTATACATATATACGAAGTTACGTAAGCCAAAGTAAATCTTTTCAAGACTGAACACAAGCTTTCTTTGTATTAGAATTAGTTTAAAACTGACTTTAGTTAAAAAATAGCCAATTTCAAAATAATATTGATATTATAGTTACACTCTTTCTTCTAAAGTGAGTAAAGAAATAAAAAATATGTTTGGAATTATGGTTGTAGTAAGAACCGCTTAGCATTTCATTTTCTTTGTTAACAGAATTTATTAAATACAATGTATTTTTATATTAGAATAATATGAAAAAAATCTTGAAAATAAAAATTTCATTAATCAAAAAAATTTAATATGAAGCGTATTAAAAAAAATCACGAGTTGAATGTAAAAGAACCTTACCTTCTTATGTGTATATTTTAAAGGGAAATTGAGTTCATTGAGATAAGTCTTAAATACAAAGGCTTTAAGGCTTTAAGACAACAAAAACGGTTAATTTAATGTTGCAATAAAAATAATGACAAATATGTAATTAATAATTTGTATAATAAATGACTACTACAACTTACAAAGCAATATTCAAAGTGAAATATTTAATTATAGAGTACTAGTGGATGCGCGTAGCTTCGTCTGCTTATTATCCTTAGGGGTTAATTCTAATAAACCGTAAAACACGTTTTCAATGAAATATTTTTAAGAGTCTGAATTTCAAATTTTATAAGAATCGGTGCCAATTTATAAATTTTTCCATACAAACTTTGAATCCCTTATTTGCTGCACCCTTAGGGGTTGTATTAAACTTATAAAACCATGAAACACGTGTTCTATGAAATATTTTTAAGAGTGAATTTAAAATTGTATAAAAATCAGTGCCGATTTAAAAAAAATCATCTTTTTGAGGTTAAAATCCTTCTTAGTGGATGTCCAGATTACGAAAATAAATATATGTCCAAATTTTACGTTTTTTCCATCACTGGCTACGGCTGTCTTACCTCAGTCAGTCAATACGTGTTCTTATATATATAAAGATAATTAAATATTTCATTTTACTAATTTCGCTTCTATATTAAGTAATAGCATTGTTCGTATTGCGTAAAAAGATAAAAAAGAAAGGTTTTTAAAGTCAATTGAAGATTTAGTTCCGTAACGTTGTTTCTAATTAGGTTTAGTATCCTGTCGAATGATGGTTGAAAAAATAACAGCATTGAAGCGTGGTGTCGTACGCCGTCCACAGAAGACAGGGTTCTGATAGACTTGTGAGATGTGACCAATGAGGCGGTGGAGCGAGTAATGTTCTTTAAAGTGCCGTCACAATAAAACAACTTCGTATAGTTCTTGACCTTAAGGTCAAAGGTTTAATTTTTCATATTGTTGCTTGTATATTCAATATGATCTCATTTCTCGTTAAAGTTCTACGTGTTTTTACATACATTCTACATAATTCTCTTCATTTATATGAACATATTGTAAACATTATACAAAAAGAACAATTTCAAATTTATCAAATAAATACATAATTGTTTCTTCGGTGATTTCTTATATGTTAGTTTGATTTATTAAAGTTTATACCAATTTAAGATAATACTCCAGTAAAGTCAATTTTAGATATATAGAGTAGATTAATACAAATTACAAGCAAACTACAAGCGTAAAAATATACATCCATTTGAATATAATTACCATATATACCTGTAGTAAGTAAAATTTCGTAATTCTCACGTTTTAGTTTAAACTCACCACAATACATTGGACCTTTACGCAGTAGTCTGATAATTTTCCCATAGTTCATTCATAAAATGGCGATGAAAGGAAAAAAAACTCTATGAAATTGAAGCATAATTATTGTGACATTGACGTTGTTGTTTTTATTTTGTAATAAGGTAGAAAATCGTAGGAAGTAGGGTATTACGCAGTTGATGTCAGATAATCTCTTTCCGAAACAGTAGGTGGTCTCGAATTAATTCTTTATATAGTCGTCAAATGTCTTAATAAACGGGTTTTATACACCTACAAGACCTCTATAATGTAACATATTATAGAAAGAAAATCTTATAACATGATTATTTATACATATAAGAATAATAGCCTAATGATGAAAACATTATTTGTTTCAATAAAATTACACATAAAAAAATAGCGCCTACATATATAATATGATAAGCCAAATCATGAAAGTCGGAAAATGGAGAACGGAGTGTCTTAACACTAGCTCTCTGCTGCGGGATATAACGTGAAGCTAAAAATGGATTATAATTTTAACCATTTGACATTTATGAATATGAAGATTCATAAAAACTACACCTGCAAAGACTTATAAATCTACGAACAATCAAAAGAACACAAGTAACTAAATTAGCCCCAGTAAAGTGCTATTTTATATCAAACGTTATAGGGCCGTGGGATCAAATATATACTGACTTTGTAATTGTATTTTAATAGAATATCAGAAAATGGATGCTAGTAACATTAAACTTTAATGCTTTAATCTGTTGTGTAACATGTCTATAAATATCATTGCAGAATAATAAAGATCATAACTCAGTTTCTCGTAGAATTAAAAAACAAAATTTGGAAAAAAATCTTATTTAAAAAAAGAGTAATAAACAAATAAAGGTAAGTAGTAAGATAAAAAGAAATTTGAAATAAAGTTATATGCTCAACGTGAAGAAAACTTTACGTTTCTACATCTACCTAAGTAAACAGAACCATCAAAAATGTCAGAATAATAACAAAAATCCTAAACTTTATACTTTCCGAGCATTTACCTCTTAATTATGAATCTATTATTTTATATTATATCGTATTTTGCTATTGCGATGTTGCTCTGAATACTCTGCACCTTATAAGAATTGGTAGATTAAAAAATCTGTTATTTTCTTTCTATTCTCCTCAAGGTTTCCTATTAAATTTACATCGCAATAGTTACTAATTAAGATACGCGTTATGCAGGTGAATTAAAGAAGGGCGTGTCACAGTGTCAGTTTCCCACGAGGTTCCTTCCGGCGGTGGCGGCGACCCGTGACGGTAGCGTCTTAGCGCCCTCGCTTGCTCTGTTCTTATCATAGTACACAAGTACTGGTTATAAAAATATTAGTTTTTGTAAAAAAATATGCGTGATGCTTATGCAACCATTAAGAAATAATGTTTTTTTTTTTTGTTTTTGAACATCGATCTTACGTTAAAATTAAATGTCTTATTATCGTTACTTTACAGAATGCAGTGGGATTACTGATTACTACTGATCTTTAAGACAAAGGTAAATCTGATTAATAATGTTATTACACCTTTTTTCAGCATCACGCTGTATCTAGCATGAAGCAGGGCAGGCAGAGGGAGACTAGTGTTAATACATTCCGCATACCGCTTTCCTTCGAATTCTGGATACATTGCATATTAAGTGGAGACACTCAACGCCGCTTCGACACCAGAACTAAGAACGAAAATGTAATATTTTATTTCCTCGAGTGAGTATTGAACCCACAACCTGTCGCAGTCACATGCTAGTAAATTCCCTCTCAATTCTGGTTATGATATATTTACAGGATAAATTTATCTAAATGTATTTACATTTTACTATGTCTGTATGTCTGTCTACTATGAAACAAACTTTAACCTCTACAAAGAAACAGTTTTGCAAACCAGCCATCTGAAACGTTTATGATTTCCTACAATTACCATGTGATATTGTCACTGTGATAGTTCCCATTATTCTGCAAAATATTGCGATAGTGTATGCAAAATACATCCATAAATGTATAAGTGTTTCTATATATGTGCATTAAGAAAGTTCATAATTGTAAATAAAGCTACATTCATGTATATATGTATAATGGGATGGGAGCTTTTGTAATCTTAAAATTTATATACCCAGAACGAAGGCAGTTTGTTTCTAATAGTTTACATGTAGAAATATCTACTGTTAAGTAAACATGTAACAAACAAAAATAATAATAGGCGTGAAAATTTATATCAAATATGCAGTTCTACCTTGGAGCACGGAATTAAGCTTTTTGTAAGAAATTTAAAAAATCGTTATAAATTCTTACAAATTTATATTTGTAGTTCATTTCTTATACAATGAGTGCATTGTGCGCATATTCCCAACTCTAATTTTTAAGGTTTATTCGCCACGTCTAAGCTCTATCTCAATTTTTAAGCTTTATTCGCCACGTAATCAAAACCAATAAATAACCTATAATAACCCGTTGGACCTATAATAATGAAATTTGGAAGGAAGTGAAAACTTACAATACAAATAAAGAAAAAGCCGAAAAGTGAAAATTTGTATTTATATCACTGAAAAACGTTAACACACACTTATATATATACATATTTGTTGTTCATACGCCCGTATATACTCATTCTGTATGGAATGAACAACAAACTTAATAATTTCTTCTTAAAAGACCCTCAGAGGGCGACTCCTACTCGCACTTGACCGTTCTTTTCTTATTTATTCCATTTATTAATAATATAATAAAATGAAAACCTTTTATTTTATATATTTGGTAAATAAATCTAGTATAGGTACAGTTAAATGTAAATGGGGTACACAACTTAAACATAAGCTACATATAAACAAACTTAAACCACTTAAAGTTACTGAAATAATTAAAAAATACCATTGATTCTACATTCTATGCATCCTTTGGCATAAATATTTAACTTGCAGAAAAACATCTATCCGTCTGTGACGGAAATAGCTGAAATAGCAGCGCACGACGGTATGCTGTAGATACAGGTGCCGAGATAAAAAATATCCTTCGCTTTACACGCATATGAAACTAAAATTTCAGATTTCCATGTTCAGGTTTCCTTAAGTATCAGTTTACATTATGTACTTCGAAAAAATCATTAGTAAATTAATAGACATTTTCCGCACATTAAAATGTTTTAAAATAAATAAGTAATAAATACATTTTACAGATCTTTTTTTTAAGCTGCTGCTGCTTTTTTTTCACGCTGTATCCCGCACATAGTAGGGTAGACCGAGGAAACCTAGTGTTAAGACACTCCATTCCCCACTTTCTGCTGAATTCTGGAGGCATTGCGTGTACCCAACACGCAATACCGCGCTTTACATCGCAACCAGAGCGAAGAGATGGAAATATAATCGTAAATAAATATTTCACGTTTTCGAGTAGGGATCGAACTCACAACCAGTCAATTTTGCAGCGCACGAAGTCACACCCTTGTGCCGCTGCGCCACGACTGGCCTCAAAGACCAGTTTATGCTTCTAATACTACTAATATTGTTTAATTACTAAAAGGACCTATTAGTATTTTATAAGTCTAGTATACATATATACATACGTAAATGAACACTCATTAAAAATCTTAATTAAATAGTGAAATACACCTTTGTTTTATAAAATGCCACATACAGCTGTTTTTTATAACAGCATTGACATTTAAGTACAATTTTGTATTACAGTGTGGATACACTACGCTACTACTCGTACACAGTGAAATATTGTATCTTCCAGGGCAGATGTTTTGTAACCAGGTGCAACTAAA